>JAYJMJ010146702.1:0-17401 GCA_036873875.1 Laminaria ephemera
CCCGACCAAAGTTGGTAAATCGCAAACACGCTATATTATCAGGGAGAGTGAAGACGTTCACCTCGGTCGTCGAGACGCCGGTTCGTAACAGCAGTTACACCAAAGATAAGTATCCCGGGTAAAACATGCCTTCCACCTACTATTGTACGTATTCCGCCGCACAAGACTGTGCCACACCTCATAGCCTTACTCCGAGCATACCCTTGTACTCAACACGAAGCGCGGGCTAATACGTTGGTGCAGCAAGCTCAGCAGCAGAAAGCAGCGGCAGCAGAAGCAGAGCGTACAGTTACGTACTATACGAGACCTACGTTGGCACGAGACCCCCGCCGAGACGTCAAATGCCAATTACGAGACGGTACTCGTACAGCTTCCGAAGCAGATGGATCCGTCATTTTCAGTTTTGGGATGCGGAGACACATCGCCGAGATGGGTTGAGTTGCATACTAACCATGATCACGGGAGTCAGCAGCAAAAACATGTCGTAGACATGAGCAGCAGCGTCGTAAAAACGTACACGTACTCGTACAAAAGTATTTGTTTTTAAAGGTTACATTGAGAGAAAGGAAAAACGCCTTCACAACACAACCGAAACTCCACGCTTCATGTGATGCGGCCTGCTGCGTGTTACAAAACAACAGATTGAAAACACCGCTTGTACCTCCACCACGGTACAACTCCTCCCGCGGCGTAGCTCATCCGATTTGGTCGGAACCAAAGACCCCGCCCTCTCTGCCTCACAGAGCCAGGTCGCCCGGCGTGCACAGCAGCCGAAGAGGCTCGCGACGCTCGTTTCGCGACCACATGCTAGCCTACGATTCTCAACATTTTTGCGGAAAATTGGTGCTTTCTCATTTAAAGCCCGAATCAGTCATTCGACAGCCGCTTCTGCAACGCCCAACCCTCAACGCACGCGCAACGGCGGAGCCCGAGACCGGCCGCCCAGCCCATAAATCCCACACTCTTGCCTCCATGAGTTGTCAAAATCCGCGAAGGCTGCGGCTACTCCCGTCTTGGCCACAAGAGAAGAGGGCCAATCTGGGTCCTGGCATCAACAACATAACATTTTTACCGTCACGAGGGAGCATAGCAGCAGCAGTCATCAGCTCGTTGTCGTCCTCATCAATCATAAAATATACATGAACTTTAAACGCAACGTGCGTTATACCCGTTATGTATGTTCCGCCCCCGTATTCATTCCGGTTGGCATTACATCGGCAGATCGCCTTGCTGTATTTGTAATGTGTATTGCTGCCTTGTAGTTTGTGACCACCGAGCTCGTCTCTCTAGGAGGCATCGGCACGGACACTAGTTGGCACGTAAACTAGTTGTGCTCGATGTATATGGGTGGAAAGATCAGGTTAGTGTGAGGAACACACACACACATAATTACCATGCGCTCTGCAACAACTGCGATTTGAACAAATGTTGCAAGGGTCGTGCGTTTGATGGGAGCCAAGCCACGAACAAAAACGTGGATCGGTGAGGTTAATTCGCCAATGCACAGGGGTTTGTGGCGTACTAAACTGTGGGCCGCGCTTGGCATCTTTTTGTACTCTCTGCCAGTACTCTACCGCTGTTGTAGGGGCTCTCAGCAACACATACACCTAGGTAAAGGGACAAGCATTCCACCCCGCCCCCCCCTCTTGTTGCGTGTGATACTTGTTTATACCTTGCACAAAGACGGGTAAGCGACAATATGACCAGCATGACGATAACTATTACATGACAACCGCAGTATCGGATACACGATGAAGAGTTCTTAGCGCTACGTTGGGGTCGTATCTATTAAAAGTCGTTTCTTCTTTATGGTACTAAGTTATATTTCAAACAGTACATGAGCTGCGCTGCTTATAGTTCTTGATTGTAGTTACCCTGGTACAGAGCGGTGAAGGTACGGCAAGCAGCGTCACTCATTACAGCAGCTCAGTACGTAAGGCAGAACCTACTACCCGGTACATAGACGGTACTACATTCGATGTACGGTACGGCCGGCGGATACGAATACGACAGCTTACGTAATGCAGCCTGTAGGCGGATCTACTTTCGATTGTTGACATCATCGTTAACAAATCGACGAGTAGCTGTGTGTGTGTTCTTCAATTAAACTCTTATTTCCACTGTATATTCGGGGTATTGGCTTTGAATAATAATAGTTTATAGCTAATTCTATTAGCGCTGTCGGTAGCCCCTTTTAAGAGACTCCGCGATAGGGAAAAATGGTATATAAGGGACCTCAAATCATCGTTTTTACCAGTTTAAGGCACCATAATCCTTAACGTGGAGGCAACATTGAATAAGGGCCAATAGACTGTATGGTACGTGCCACAATTATTATTAATAACACTGATGTTGCACCAGGTATGCTAATCATACTATGCATTAGGTCAGTCTCGTATCAATAATAATGTCTAGCAGGTACGACGGTACAGCAATGAACGCCTGCACTTACGAAATATTCTATCAATAAATTTAGGCTGAGATTGATCAGTAATATATGAAATTGGATGCAGGAAATACAACTCAAACGTGGCAACAAGATAAACAACATTGAAGTTTCAACACCGAACGCCCACTTTAATCGAATATGTAACAACAGCTTGTTGTGATTGTTAGTCAGATACGTTGGGTTGAGAAACTTGAGGATCTGGACGAGGCAGCGAATACCGAGCTACTATATACTGCGGTGTACTCAGTGATTTGTAGACGGGAGTACTCTGCCGTTTTTGCCAAGACGGCGTCACGACAAGGGGGGGAGGGGCAGAGTGGCTACACTTTGAGCGCCAGCAACGTGCTTCTAGCCCGTCTTTTAGGCCATCTATGTTTATACTTCGACGTATTATATGTCCTGGCTTCTCATTAGATTGAAAGATCGCTGGGCTCTGGGCCTCTCCATAGCTGTTTATGAAAGCATGCTCGTCATTAACATGTGCATGCCCGCTCATTGATCTCGTGATCGCATGCATGCATATCCTGACGGCTCAAGCCTGCCGTACCATGGTGGCACAGCCATACTCTAGCTACGATCCCGAGGTAATCCGCCAGGTTGTCAAACGACATGGGATTTACTTCTATCATGCCGACACTTGCTTGGGGACCGCCCGTCTGACAAATATTCGCTATAGTAGTCACAGGATCGGGTGGAGGGAATTCATGCTTCGAAGTCTTACGTTCGCTCGATTGAGCGAAACGCAAGGGGGGGGTATGTCATCCAAGGCAATCAAATGATAATGATGAGAATAATTAACTCCAAGGTAAAGAAAGGGGATTGATCTAGGAAGAGGATAATCAACCCCAAGGTAAAGGGAGAGGACAGTCGACCCCATTGTAACAAAGATTCCGTTGGTGTTCATGTCCTAAGTGTTTGTGATGCCTTTCATTAATGATTCATGCCGGACATCGAGTTCTTCATTCTCTGTGCTGCCTGCCATGTTACCTCGTGGTGATGCCCAGAGACGCTGACGTGGTTAACGTTGGAATTACCTGGGAAAGGGTGTCGATCACACTGGTCATGCTGTCACTGATGTGTGTCATGCCTGTCCTAGATGTTTTACATGCCGGACATTGAGGTTTGTCATGTCGGATATCGACGTCTGTTTTCTATATGACGCATGCCATACTATTTCGTACACATATTAGGCGAATGCATCGATAAAGTACATCTTAACAGTAGTTGATTGGAGCGTGAAGGTAAGCACGAGTGCTAACCGCTGTTGAGCACGAGAAGCTGTAGTAAGCAGCTCCCGTGGCCGTTTAATAGGTTCGGTGATGGCATCTACACAGTGAAGGTGAGCATGTGTAAGGCTAATGTTGAATAGATGGGGAGGTGTGGTGAGCGCCTCTCTAGGTGGTGTTTTCGAATGTATCTCAGCAGTATTTCATTGAGGCGTGAAGATGACCACGTGCTATAACCGCTGCTCAGCGGGACGCCGAAGGTAAGCAGCTCCCCCGGGTGTCTTAACTAGGTTGGCTCGTAGCATTAAGACAGTGATGTTTAGCACTACTCATGCTGCCGCTGAACAGGGGAGGTGGGATGAGCACCTTCTCGGGATTTTCGGTTTCTAAGGAGCTGATGGGGCCCCTTTGGTTCGCGTTTGTTTTGCCATTATATATGTATCGGATACAAATAGTCTTTCGATTATAGCACGGATGCACTCATATCGAAGTTTTGTGTTTAGTGTTTAAGGACTGCATTTTTATGTTTTAATTTTGTTCTGGCGAAGGGGAGCGCCTTTGTGAATTTCTCGGCGGCATTCGGGTGAAATGTGAGGTGAGCACTTTGTCAATCGCTACTGATCGGCAGATGAGGTAAGCATCTCCCGTGGGTGTTGCAATTAAGCTCGGCGGTAGCACTTCGACAGTGAAACGTAAGCTCTTGTCATTCTATTGTCGATCGGGTCGGCGGCGGTGAGCGCCTTCTCGGGATCTTGTCTGTAAAATTTAATTGTTTGTGTTTTGTGTGCACGATATGTGTAAGGGAGCAAAAATCTAAAGGGCGATTGCAGGTATTTCGCAACGGGAACAGGGATTTATTGTAGGCGTGGAGGTGTACGACTTCAGCGACCCAGGTTGGAGAGGGAGATATCCGGATGGAGGCTGGATGGAGTCGTATCTGTCAAGGCCTAAACGGAGAAGAAGGGGTTGGCGTCCTGCCTAAACCGCTTGCTAAAGCGGCGGGTCTAGCTGTAGAGGAGTAGGGCTTCAGCTCCTGCAGCAGAAACAACCACAACTGGCCGCCAGCGCCGTCGAAATCGATCGCGTGAGCGACGCCATCTTCATCTTCGGCCCCCTCGTGCTCGACACCGTCATCATCAGCTATGCTGGTACCGACGCCATTGCTCACAGACCGGTCGCTTGCGTCGCCGCAGTCGTTGCCGATACCGCCACCGGCTCTGGCACCAGCGCCGTCGACATCGAAATTGCGAGCGACGCCATCTTCATCTTCGGCACCGGCTGTTCGACGCCGTCAACATCAGCTTTGCTCGTACCGACACCATCGCTCACGGACCGGTCGCCCGCATCGCCGCCGTCGTTCCCCATATCGTCACCGTCTCTGGCGCCAGCACCGTCCACATCGATCTCGCGAGCGACGCCATCTTCATCCTCGGCGCCCCCTGTTCGATATCGTCATCGCCAGCTTTGCCTGTACCGACGCCATCGCTCACGAACCGGTCGTCCGCATTGCCACAGTAGTTGTCGATACTGCAACCGCTTCTGGCCCCAGCGCCGTCGACATCGATCTCGCAAGCGACGCCATCTCCATCTTCGGCGCCGCCGTGTTGCTGGTACCGACGCCATCGCTCACGGACCGATCGCCCGCATCGTTGCAGTCATTGCCGATACCGCCACCGCCGCTGGCGCCAGCGCCGTCGACATCGATCTCGCGAGCGACGCCATCTTCATCTTCGGCACCACCGTGTTCGACGCCATTACCATCCGATTGGCGGGTACCGACACCATCGGTCACAGACCGGTCACCCGCATCGCCACAGTCGTTGCCGATACTGCCACCGCCTCTGACGCCAGCGCCGTCGACATCGGTCTCGCAAGCGACGCTATTTTCATCTTCGGCGCCGCCACGTTCGACACCGTGACCATCAGATGGGCTGGTACCGACGCCATCGCTCGCGGACTGGTCGACTGCATCGCCGCAGTCGTTGCCGATACCGTCATCGCTTCTGGTGCCAACGCTCTCGATAAAAATCTCACGAGCGACACCATCTTCATTCTCGGCGCCGTGTTCGACACACTTACCATCAGCTGTGCCGGTACCGACGGCATCGGTCACGGACCGATCGCCCGCATCGCCGCAGTCGTTCCCGATTCCGCCACCGCCGTTGGCGCCAGCGCTGTCGACATCGATCTCGCGAGCGACGCCATCTTCATCTTCGGCGCCACCGTGTTCGAGACCGTGACATCAGATTGGCTGGTACCGACACCATCGCTCACGGACCAGTCGCCCGCATCGCCGCAGCCAACTACGGACTGGTTGATCAGGTACGGGCGCAAGGATCAGTGGAGAGGATGAGGGGGTGGATTCACGAAGCACTGGCAGAGCTGTGCAAATCCTAGCCCAAGCGCTGGGGCGAGTACGTACAACCGGCACAATGGTTGCAACGCACGACGCCCCTCGCCCGGTTACCGGCCAACCCCACCTCCATTCGGTTGTTGTTTGGCAGAGACGTGCGTTCACAGATCGACGCGGTGACCTCAGAGCTGGATGGGAGCGACTTCCTTCCACATGGAGACCTACACAACTTCGTCGCGGACCGTAAGGAGGCTTGGAGTGAAGTAACGAGGAAACAAGACGCTCTCAAACGGCACAAACTCTGGCAGCATCGACGTTCCCGGACTCAAACGGCAGAGACTCCGGCAACATCGACGTTCCCGGAGAAACGCGGGTATACAACGCACTTTGGCGGGGACCAAGGTGGAGAAGGGTGATCTGGTGATGGTGCAAGAAGCAGTCTCGACCCTCTGACACGAGGGCGTACCCCGCAAACCCGTCGACGAGGAATGGGCAGGGCCGTGGAAGGTTTCCGCCGAAATCACCCCCGGGTTGTGCTATCACGTCGTCCTCAATAAAAGGGAAGTCAGGGAGCGACGGGCAGCTGCGTGTCACATCAGGCCTTTCATATTCGGCCCCTCCGAGTTACGCCACGATTTCGGCAACGAGTACACCCATTTCGCTTGGGACGCGGACCTGGGGCTTGCCGCCCCGTCCATAGCAGCACCCCCGTTGTACACCCTGGTGGTTGGTGAACCGCCAAATATCGGCAAAATCAAGGTGGACCTTGGCGTTGGGGATAAAAGGAGCGGTTCCTAAATGGGGAGGAATCGGTCTGGACACCGGAGGAGGATGCGTTGGATAGCTTCACGCCGATGCAGCTGGACGTCTCTCATGGGATGTGGGAGTTGTACCACGACGAAGCTCGCGGTTCCAGGCCACCAACCATTGCAACACGGGTAGAAGGCGACGCCCTCGGCAGCGCGCGTGCCCTGGGGGAGGTTCCGGTGGGTACCGTGGTTTGGAAATAGTTTGTCGACAATGAGGGAAAGACGTACCGACACCGTGGCGTCATCTACGATTACAAGATGCCGTATTACCGGATCCGCCATCCCGACGGAGACAGGGAGTAACTCACGAGGACTGAAGTGAACTGGGGGATGGAAAGGATGTCGCAACGTGGGAACATACCCGCGCCTGGAGCTAAAGAGCACGGGGGGGGGACCCAAAGGGTAGGATTTTCGATAAGACCTAAGGTTTATTTTGCCTTTTTATTATCTCGATGTTGGACATATGAGCAAACGATTGGACTGATCGGGACGGTTTGCCGAGCAAGGGTAAGACTGTCCTCTTGCCTACGGGATGGTGGGGTTGATGTTCTTATTCGGGTGTCAAATATCTCCCCGAGATGTTCCTGTGGAGGACGGGGATTTTATCTTTTTCTGTTGGTATCTTGACGAGCATTATTCCTGCTCTTCTGGTTTACTTTCGATGTTCGTTGTTTCGGTCTGAAGACATCCAACGTGGGGGGGTGTCACGGCGAGCAAGGGACATTTACCCATGTTTTAGTAGGCGGCGCGGAGTTGCAGGACCTCGGAAGGATAGCACAGACGGTGATCGGCCTAACGTGCTGGGGGCTCAGGCGGGCTTGGGTAACCGATCAGTGGAAAGCACGAAAACTGAAAACTGAGAACTTGTGAATCACTGGCATGAAACACATGCTCTGAACGCCTGCAACGCTATTTGCACGCTTGTGTATCGCCCCGCTGGCCCAATTCGCACGCTTCTTATGATTCAGGAAACCAGGCAAGGTCAGACAGAAGGGAGGAAAAATTCGCTTGTTTTCGAGTCTTTCGCGAAATAAGGAATTGTAAAAGAATCGTGGTGCGCCAAAGGTGTCGCTTTCCGTAACACTATTGCGTCGTTGGTGCTGTTGTTGCTGATGAGTATGATATTTGCTGTCCTGGTGTTGTTTTGGAGTACTGGTAGATATGAGACGCCTGCTACGATGGAGGTAGCATTTTTCGGCTAAACAGTTTCTGATAGACGGGTCTCCTTAACCCAAATTTGTCGCAGTTTCGTTCTGTTTTAGGGAAAGCATTCGTTGTGTACCTAGGCCATGGGATTGTTCAACGGGTAGTACTTTTATTTTCCCCCAAAATCCGTTTTTGGGGGAGGTACAAAGTCCTTCAAGTGAGGAGCCTCAGAACTAGAAGGGTGCACCTCTACCGTATCATGCGTCATGATTAAGATGCTGTGATGGTGGCGATGATGATGATGATAGTGATATACGTAGACATGATGAGGACCGTTGTAATCCGGTCCTCTCCTGGTCGTCGCGCCGTGGTAGTGCTAGTAGAGTGCAGCTTGTTGGCTGGTGTTGTCGTCGATGTTTGCTGAAAATGCGGTACAATCAGAACTTGCGCCCCCGACTGAGGGAGGCAACAAAACAACGTCGAAGTCCCCGATTCTAGCATTTTCCCCCTGGTGTTCGGCAAAGTCGGGAAAAAATAGTTTATCATATTGGTGTGAAGCTTACGATGTGCGTAGCTGGCCCACACCGGGCTTGAGATACTGGCAACTATGTACTTAGTTAATGCTCCGGTGATGTTGTCGCTGAAATAGCCTTCGGGTGGCTGATAGTTGGCGGCGAATTCTTGTCTAGCTGTGGAAAACTGCCTGAATTTCCCGATAATGCGTTTTTTGGATGGATGATGCTGATCATCTGCTGGTGGATGCCGGTTCATGTCTCCCAGATCAACGCTAAGGATGCTTGGAGGTAAGCCTCTAGGGCTATGGACGTGTAAATGTTGCTGGAGTCGTCGTCGCGGTAGTTGATTAGGTGATGTTGCTAGACGATGCTGGCTTCCAGATGGTGCTGCTGTTCTGCTAGTCGCTGGTGATAGCTGAGACGCTGATGTTGGTTGAAGGCGCTGCAACGGACAACAAACCTATGCCTACTCTAGACGGTGATAATGTCCTTGTAATCGCACGAGGAGCTGACGTCTACTCGTATCGCCGAGCAGTAATAGAAGTAGCTGATGGGCTAGATTCAGCTGGGCACTACGCACCCATCGCCGTTGGTGACATGTAATCGATGGTGGTGCTCGCTTGAGCACTGCTGTTGAAGATGAGTTGGCCATTATGTTGGCCATGACGGAGGAGGAAGTGATGGCATTTGACATATGTTATCTCTCGCCGTTAAACTATGTACGATTTACCTTCGCGTTGGTTCGTTTGGTGCAAGTTACACTTGTGTGGAAGGAAAACTGATTTCCAAGACATTTTGTTAAGTCGATGACCTGGTTGTGTGCAGTTTGAGCCGATCATTACTGCTGTACACACGCTGTGACGCCCCTTCGCTATGAGCAAATACCCGTTATGCATGACAACTTTAGATAATCCCTTCCAAGTCTGACTACGTGTCTCTAGCCCCAAAGCCTGTAAGCAGTTGTTGGAACGTAATGTCCCCTTACTTCGAGTCTGACCGCGTGTTTCTAGCGTGATAGGACGAACCAGTTGCTGGAGGTGAATGTCCCGTTAGGCAGGAGGTGTTCCCCCCGTCGACAGGCTGAGTAGCGATATGTCAACAACCTTGCTGCACGTTACAGCTCGTTTAGGTCTGCTCGTGAGAGAAACGAATTTCACGAGGACAAACATTTCTACGTACTTCGTACTAGGTGGTAGCTTGAAGAAACGGTTTTATTGACGACTTCACTCGTATAATGGCGTGAAACCAGACACTATACGTGCTACACGCTTGAAAGCGCTAGCAGATTCCTTTCCTGCTTCGCGGGTAAGCGTGAAAGCAGTCTCCTTTATCTTACATTCCTGGTTTACGTAACGTAGATGTGATGCCTCCTGTGTCGAGGCTGATCTTGATTTGTAAAGAAATTTCGAAAACTTCCTCGGCCCTTGAAGAAAGTGGAGATCCTTCCTCGTACTCTTTAGGGACGCTTGACAAACTCAGCGGGACGCCGTTGCGTGGTGCCAGTCAATGTGTAGAGCAATGGGCAAGGCTCATAACCTGAACCAAGGATGCGTGTCAAGGCTCTGTCTCTGTGATAAGGGCTGAACAGGTGGCACTGAGTGTCTGTGAAGATGACTTGCGAAGAAGAAGAAGCAAGAAGATTGTTTGGAAAGTGGATCTTGTAGGCAAGAAGTGGAAACATTAGAAAATAAGAAGAAGGATGGAAAAGAGAGTAAAAGATGAAAATAAGAAGTGAAGAATTAGGGAGTAGTAGTAGAGGAGTAGAAGAGGAAGAAAATGACTGATTGAGGTAGTTCTAATCGTCATCTCATCCTCGCGGGACAATGCCCATGCTACGGGCAGGTGTACTCTACGGGCTGTTGTACTATCCGACAGTTTGTCCTACAGTAACGTTTCCTATACTGATCCCTGTAACGTTTTCTGGTACTTATGGTGGTCAGGTGGTTACCCTGTAGGATTAATACAATCACATTTCCAATATAGGTAAGTTTAATACAGTACGCCGATGAGAACGAACACCGCTAGTGTCGCCGCAGATTTAATTTTCCCGCATCTAGGATAAGATATCTAGTTTCCTCAAGCGTAGTAACTGCACGTCAACTAGAGACTGGTGGACTGCAAAGTCCATAGTCCAATACCTGGCACAACCCAACCCAACCCAATACAATAACACCACCACCACCACAACCGCCACCACCACCACCGCCGACACCACCACCACCAACATCGTCGGCTTCTGCTTGGACGTCGGTAATCTTATCGGGTGTAGCAGCAGACAGCAGCTAGACTGCACCTAGCTGTCTGCTGCTATGCTGCCCGTTGTTGTGCTGGTGACCCCTGCTTCACTGTCCGCGATTTTATTCTGATGGTGGGTCCGGCCCTGTCTGGTTGTTGTTCCTGTGTGCCGCTGTGGTTCTATGGGCTGTTGCTCTGCAGCGATTTGAAGAAAATATTTCGATCCAGATCGGGTGACTGGCGGCACACGTAAAACATAATTACTAGGTAAAAGGCAGGCTTCAGCCATATCGAAATGTGTGGCTATTTTTAGGCGTGATGTAAACATCTTGGGACAACCCAAACCGACCCAACACCATAGCAGCAACAGCAACACCGCCGCCACCACCACAACACCACCATCGGCGGTGTCTGGTTGGACGTGGGCAATCCTGCGGTGTGTTGACGCACGCTGCAGAAAGCGTACACCTAGTTATCTGCTGCTGTGCTGCCCGGTGCTAAGCGCGTTGCAAATAACCTGGCACAACCCAAACCCACACAACCCAACAGCAGCAGCAGCACCACCACCACCACCATCACCACCATCGGCGGCGTCTTCTTGGACGTGGGCAATGCGGCCCCCCTCTCTCCCCTGTTCAGCGCTATCCCTCGCTGCTTGCGCCACCGCTTGCGCCGCTTCGACCCGTCGCTGGTTCGTGTGCGTGTGTCGTTTGTGAGGCTGTTGGTTACTTTTCCATTTCTTTTGAAAGATATTTTCGAAAGCACAGCGCGAGCAGGGGTACACGTGAAAAGAGGGTCTACCGCCTGTAGACCTACCTAAACCAAATCCCTGGTGTCATACCTTTGAGCTTCACGCCTAGCCGAGCTCCGCAACCGCTCTCCGTCCATAGCTGGGTGAGCGCCGTCCCTCGCCCCTAACCGTCTAGTTGCGCTCCGCAGCCTCTCCCTCTTCCAAGGTTGTTGAGTTCAGTGACTCACCACTTTAACCCGTCTAACGCCCCTGGGTGTACGTTTGCAAACGTTTGGTTGATTACCTTTTCCATTTAGGTTTATGAATAATGTATGCGTGAGAATTCTTCACCGCAGCGTACCATTACCACCACCGTATCTCGAACACGTACCTTGGGGCTTCACATCCCCTCTCCCTAGTTGGGTGAGCGCCATCGTTTGGCACTACAAGTCTAGCAACCCTCGGCAGCCGCTCAGTCTCCCTAGTTTGGTTAACGCTGTCCCAAGCCGCTTCGACCCGTCGCTGGTCCTTGGGTGTACGTGTGTAGAAGTTTGGTTAGTTTCCTCATACAAGTTTTGAAAAATGAATTTGAGCGAGATTTCTCGCACCATAAATAAACCGTACACTACTTCATGACCACCACCGTACGGAATCAAACCATGAGCACGTGCCTCTGGGTTTCCCCTCTGGCGGCACCCCGCAGTCGCTCAGTCTCCCTCCGTGCTTCGGCTGGTAACTGCCGAGTACAAAATGCTGTCTCGCAGCTCTTGCTCCCTGTGCTGTTGCGGTGTTCCCCGCTGTGTACTCGATGCGCTGAGGTTGGACGAACCAGCAGCAGCGTTTGTTTGTTTTCGTCTAGGTTGCTGAGCTGGCATGCTGATGTGATCGGACGACAGCAAGCACACGAGAGCAGCAGAACACAGCCGGCTACACAACGAGCAGATCCCATTTGCGGCTCTAGGTACACACTGAATGCCAGCCAAGTGCAGCGCAGGCTGTGCTGCTGACTGCCTTTGTGCTGCTCCTGTGATAATGGTGCGTCCACTCAGCTGCCTGCTAGCTTTTCTGCTGTGGTGTACCATGGTACTCTAAAATCAAGTTGGACCCGTCGTATCTTCAAAATCAAGTTTAGAAACTACCACTTAAATTCTTTAGTTAAATTCTGGTTTAAAAACCAAAGTGTTACTCCGATCGAAAAGGCTTTTATGACGAGGATTCAAATAGTCATCTTCCTAACTGGAACTCGCACGTACAACAGTGGGTGCACACGAAAGAAAGTTGGGTAAAACACCAAAATCAATAGTTTGAGGGTGTCGATATGCATTTATTAACTAAACTGACATCTGTATGTATGCCTGTCTGTCGCCGGGCTGGAATGCACAATACGCGACTCACACTGAACAGATCGCGATGAGCCCGGGGTTCGATTGACGAGCAAGATGGGGAGAAGATTCACTCGCCGTTTCATGTCAAGTCGTCAAGAGGGAGCTCGATTTGAGTCGTCAGCGTTCTACCTCTCATCTCTCCCCTCTCTAAAAACAAATAGAACTACGGTGCTGGAGGGATTTCGATAAACTCAAACTGCATGTGTTAGTCGGGCATGGGGTAATACCTCATACTCGAGCGCTCTAGGCGACAACAGCGACATTCGCCACCGCGGTGCCCACAGAGCATCCCACTGCTTGATGCCTTCACGGCCGCTCAGAAGTACTCTCGTCACTATCCGAAGTACTTTGTTGGGTCTCGTGGAGCTCTGTGGGCGGGATACTGATGGTGCCTTTGGATGGTCAATTTTTGTTTTTCAAGCATTGAAACACACACAGGGTTGGGCGTATTTTCGAAGAACACAGCTCCACACACTTCATCGCCACGAGGGCCACAAGTAACCCCACCGCGGGAGACGTTGCGTACTGCTATGGATCTGAGTCGAACCCGGAGCACGCATGCTATAGTCGTGAGTTCCTATGGCTGCCGTTTTGAGTGCCTCGGTCACTCTTCCAAATTCGAGTGCTAGTATCGTTCGAAAACAAAATTAGATTTCGACGTTTTGAATCGTCGCACATAGCCCCATTTCCTACACGCCGGAGTACGAGTATCCTAGCCCTTCTCTCCTCGAGTTCCCCGAACACCAGCACGCATGCAGTGTGTGTTTGGTGTGGGATCCGTTTGGCATACTCGTGCCCTGACCCCTGACCGGTTGTCGATATATAAACTGCTGGTGCTGCTGCGTATCAGCCACGTCCCTTGTCAGGCACGTCCCTCGTCCCCTCGAACACATATGGCAAAGTTTGAGTATTCACCACTCAACCGGTCGAACTCACAGCTGACGCATCGAAATCGTATGATACATGACACTGATACTCGTACATTATTACTCAAACAACGCAGGTTGGGCACCAGACTGCAGTAGGGTGGTGTGTAGGAGTGCCGGCAGCCAGCCTTGTCCATTGCAGTTTGATGAATATTCCACACGGACTGAAACATCCTCATTACTGCCACTCTTCTAGTAATAAGGATTTTGATCCGAGGATTCAAATAATCCTCTTCCTAATTGGGTCGCACACACACAGGAGTAGGCGCACACGAAAAAAAGCTGGGTAAAACATCGGGAAAAAAAAGTTCGAGGGTGTCGATATTAAACTTTTCTCAAAACTGACATATGTGCGTATGTCTGTCTGTCGCCGGGCTAGAATGCACATTGAACGACGCACACTGAACCGATCGCGATGAACCCGGGCTCACATTGACGAAAACGATAGGGAGAAGATTCTCTCGCCGGTTTAATGTCAAGTCGTCAAGTGTTCGTATAGGGAGCTTTATTTGAGTGTGTGTTTCGAGGGGTCGGTGTCGCCTAATGCAGTTACGAGGAAATTTCTGTCGCGCCCACGGACTGAAAAATCCCCATTACTCTCACTCTTCTAGGAATGAAGTGACTTGGTTTTCAGCCACTTTTGAACGGGACTCCATTTTTACGAGGCATGCTGAAAATTAGTAGCTCGTATTCGTTCGAATTTATAGGGTAGGGCATAGTAGTACTCGTCGTGTTTATAATGTGCTTTGATGTACCACTCTAAACCACAATTTGAGGACCATTGGGGTATAAACGTATGGTCGAAACGGTCCTTACATTTCCGTCCGTAGTCACTTAGTGCAAGTGTTAGTATTTATTTACATAACATGAAAAGCATATCAGCGGTAGTACACGTGTATCGCAGTACTCTGCCACAGGGAGACATTCGTACTGCTACTACTACCATTACTACTGCTACAAGTCAAGTACTCCTGTTACTACTGCAGCAGGATGAACTACACCTTACTGCTACTTATTAGTCGCCAGCTAGGAATACCAGGTATTCCACAGTCCCCAGTGCGGAGGTCTAACGCACGCCGGCCAATCAAATATCCGCCGATGGCGGTGGGGTTTCCACAACCTGCGGGGCGGTATCGACCCGGGGGATCGATGTTTTAGTCCGGGGGTTGTTGGAATAGTACATATAGGGAACATTTTCTGGTCCGGGGATGACGTTTTATCGTCCCCGCGTGCGGTGCAACCTCGACGTTGTCCCGATGGGCAGCTCTAGCCCCGCGCTGGCCCTGTTCACGCCAGCTAGTCGCCAATCAGCGGTTAGCGATGAGGTTTCCACACCAAGCATGGCGGTATCGACCAGGGGGATCACTGTTTTTTTCAGCGAAATGTAGGAATTATGATAAATTGAGGGATTTCTGTTCCGGGTATGGGTTATTATCTTCCCCGGGTGCGTTGGGACCTCGACGTTGTCCCGAGGGGAAACACACGTACCGCGCTGGCTATACGAGCTTTGGCTAACAAGAGATCAGCACATGGGAGTGGGGTTTCCACAACGTGCTGAGCGGTATCAACCAGGAGAATCACCGATTTTGTCTCCGGTCTTTTTGATTTGTAGATGTGTGGAAGAATTCATGATTCGGGGATGGGACCTTGTGCTCTCCGTGTGTGTCGGAATCTCGACGTCGTCCCGAGGGGAAACTCTCAATCCTCGCTGGCTCCATGACCCCCAGCCAATCAGCGATTAGCAGATGGGGGTGGGGTTTCAACACAGTGCGCGGCGGTATCGACCCCGGGGATCACCGTTTTCGTCCTCGGGCCGTTGGAGTTGGAGATATATGGATTTATTTCTTATTCGGGGATGAGACCCTAACGTCCCCGGCTGCGGCGGGAGCTCGACGTTGGCCGGAAGGTTAACTTTCCCCGCCCTCTGCATCTATGGGCCCCGGCCAATCAGCGATCAGCCTATAGAGGTGGGGTTTCCACACCGTGGGGGGCGGTATCGGCCCGGGGGATAATTTTTCTCGTCTCTGAGATGTTGGAGTTGTGGATGTATGGAAAGATTTATGATCCGGGGGTGGGATAATTTGTTGCCCGGTATGTAGGGACCCCGATGTTGGCCCAAGGGGCAACTCTTCCCGTGCATTGATTCTTTGAGACCCAGCCAATCAGCGATCAGCCGGTGGGTGTGGGGTTTTCACACCGTGCGAGATGTTTTCCACACGGGTTGTCACTATTTTTGTCCCCGGGCTGTCGGAGTTGTAGATGTTTGAAAAGCTTTCTGATCTGGGTATGGGACCCTATCCTCCCCAGGGGGCGCTGGCTCAATGAAGCACAGCCTGTCAGCGATCAGCCGATGGGGTAGGGGTTCTACACCGTGCGGTGCGGTGTCGACTGAAGGAATCGCCGTTTCCGTCTTCGGTTGGTTGGAAATGTAGAGGTAGAGAGCGGTTCCTGAACCGGGCATGGGACCTATCCTCCCCGCTGGCGGCGTAACCTCGATGGCTGTATGGGCTGGAATATTTATGTTCAGCACTAACCTTCTAGAAAGGAGCCAGCGGCGTCTGGCAGGGATCTGATAGTCCAGACAGCGGCCAAAGTCGTAATTCATAATTGTATTTCATCCGCAAGGCTGGCTTGATGGCTGTCAGGACTCAGGACTGCCTTAGATTGTTGGCAATGCTCAGCACGCCATGGCCACGGCTCGGCGCGGCACGAGACCCGGTGTCCTGCTGATTGTGCCACCCACCCTCCGTATCCATGACGCGAAGCAATGCTGAAACGCTCTGGATGGCGACATCATGATGATAGACAGACAGAATAGCAGCATTTGATACCACAGACCAGGGTTACGGTCGCCCCAATGGTGGAGAGGCCATATTTTGGAAAACAGAGATCAGCGGGTTATCATGCAGTACATGCCACAGAGCTACTGCATAGGTAATTGGCAATTGTCATAACATAGCTAATCCAGCATTAGCCGGCAGCATAAGGCTGCCAAGGGAAGCAGAAAGCAGCAAAGCCAGCAGCAGCCAGTAGCAGCTAGCAGAAGCCGCAGCACCAGCTCGGATCGTGTGTCCTGAAATAGAAAGGGTTTCTTTCGAAAAAAAATGTGTGTTTTGGTTCGGTTTTTGAGTACGTCCACGATCGTCTTCGTTGAACAGCAAGCTATGATGGACCGTCCCGGTCATTGTCTTTCGTTCGGCCGCAAACGGGCCATTGTGGCGACTGACGAATCAACTCGTATGCTGTATTATCTGTTGCTCGCGATGCCCTTGATCGCTGTCTAGATCGGTGCGTAAAAGCCCACTAATGGCGAAAGCATTTGACCCCAAATATCGGGCCTCCTTTTTTTTTGTCAGCTATTACAGCATACCCGTCATGTATAGGAGCATAAATAATGTTTTTTGCGCATTCGCTGTCTGTCCCTGGTCGGCCGAAGGTCGATTCTCGCGCTACCAGTCGCATTTCATGCGTCGGTTTTAACAGCATACGTCTATAAACCACCTTACGGTGTGTTCTACGTCATCAGGCAACACCACCGGCCGTTTCAACAGAATTTACTCCGGAGTAGATAGCACAGTGTTTGCAACGTTGCAAGTGTGAGGAGGGGTGTCGAACCTGAACAGAGGG
>JAYJMJ010146909.1:0-17396 GCA_036873875.1 Laminaria ephemera
AACTGGGAATGTACCCCCTTAAAACAAATAGAGACGTGAGGAAGTTAAATTGGCAATATAAGGTAAGGAATATGCCAAAAAAGAGGTTGCCAGCCATAGCTGATAGGGCTGTGTGGGAGAAAGTAACAAAAGGGCGAGCTGCAGTAAGGTGGGATAGCGTAGTCGAGAAAGTATGGCAGGATATAGGAGGAAACCCTGCAGTTATATTGTCCATAGTGTTGGAAGCTTGGTGCACATGGTTGGCTTCTTTCACGAGGAGAGGTGGGTTGAGCACGGTAGCGCCGCCATGAGGCGGAGGAGAGGAAGAAAACCAGGTATCAAAATATATTACTAGCTCATGTAGAGTCCCCAGGCAGGAGGAGTCAATCAAAGAGAGTGCCAAAACAAGGGAACCCAAAACAAGAGTGCCACGCAGGGCTTCATCAGACCATGAATACCCCAGACTGGGACCGCCAATCATATCAATATGAATAACCAAACATCTCCGTAGATCCTTAGCAGTGACACCTATCAGAAGCAATGCGCAAACAACAAATGGATCATGAATCTTGCACCCGGAAGTTACGTGAGCGATCAGCCTCCCTTGGATGCGGCATTGTCGTAATAGTGTCCACGCCGTCCAAAAATCACCCCAAAACCAAAAAACAAATAACCATACTCATCCACCAAAATCTCATGGGTACTCCAAATCAAAAACAAGTTTCACCATACTGACTTGAACTCAAAAACCCAGTAAGCACAGCGCCGTAACAAGTAGACGATTTGTCCACGATACTCATACGGGAATCGCTGAAATGAATTAGGGTCGAGAATATCCGCACTGTAGTATTATTTCGTCATGGAATACTCCCAAAACACCAAAAATATCACACCTCCAGTCCTCCAGTTAATGTATTCCAAATCCTCGACCATCAAAAAGTAATACTGAAATTAAGATAAAAATCTCAAATTTCATCATCCAATACTCCCAAAACCAACAAAATGTCACACCTCCAATTAATATACTCCACATCCTAAGTGAAGACAAATTTAATTCTGAAATCAAGATAAAAATACCAAATTTCATCATCTTATTGGTCTCGAAAACAACCAAAAATGGCAGTCCAGATAATAAAATCTAACCCCCATTATTAGCCTCCCAAAGCTACTGCATGATAAAAGGACCAGAAACGATTATGTTTTTTATTCAATGGAATCAAGAGTAATCCCAACTCCAGATTATAAATTCTAACCGCCATTATTAGCCTCCCAAATCTCAATCACCGTGCTTAAGGCCATTTCTTTTAAATAGCTCGCAAATCTACATTTCCGAGTTTCTTAACAGAAAAGCAAAGAAAATCGTCCTCCAGACATTCCAACATGGTAGTCAATGATTCACCTATCACATTTCATCTGAATACGCGAATACTATATGTGCAAACACTGCACAGGTGAGGAAGAAGCGATTTATGCCTATAAACTACTGATAACGTACGCATCATTCATCTCGAACATGTCATACCATACGACTCGAACACAGAATCAACAATCAACCATGACTCAACCCAATCATATTTTACCATTTCACCCCGAAAACACTACGAGGTATCCTTTATCGTATACAATCCACTACGACCCACGCAGCGGCCGTCCATGATCTACACCAATTGATCCCTCCGTTTTGGCCGTGGCTGGGTCCTCGCATCCACCATCCACCTGAATAATTGCATGTTGTACTCCAAATGGAAAGAAGGCATCCAGCAACAGCAAGGAAGGGTATGAAAGAGTGAGGGCATCGTGGCCTTCGGTTTTTCATTCTACCGACTGTCGCTTGCTACCATTTGGAAGGCTGCAGTTAACCCACCCGTTTGAACTGCTATGAATTCATCTGGTAGTACGTGCGTATCCATTCGAGAACGGGGATTAGCCATCTCAATCAAAATAGTATTTTCTGATGAACTCAAAAGTATTGTAAACCAAATTGCATACCATATGTACAATTATCATCTCCCCCCTACTTTGTGTGCAGAGCGAACGCTTTACCTACGTCAACAAGGGGGAAAAAAGGGGGTTTGGTTAGGCACTTATCCATCACTTGCACCCAAACATCATACAAGTACTGGTATATTCGTGTATATGCACCGCAGCTACTTCTGTTGCTTTTTTTTGTTTGTCTCATGCAAACAAAATACGTACGTACCATGCATATACGTGATACCTGGCACCTGGTAGCTCAATCACCAGCTACCTCGTACCACTACTACAGGCTGTATACCACCACCAGACATTTTCGGTCGTCTTCTTATAAATATATCAACCTGCAGATATGTGGTGTCAAGATGGTTGATCGGTCAAAGTCCAAAAGGCCAAATCATATTTTCTATTTTCGACAGAAAAACAAAACCAGGCATAATCAGAAACGCATTGTATGCAGCACAGCAGTAGTATTGAGCTACCGTCGCACCTCGTTCATCCCCTATAACTACACGCACTCACTGTCTCGCGGGGAGGGAAGGAGAAGGAGAGTTGCACACTCAGATATTCGATTAGCTACCTATACTATAAATCTCGTTAGCAGCTACATTCCAATTTGCTGCTCTCGTCCTATACAATTCTCTAAAACTAAGTCGTCAAGAGATCACCACCACCAACAAACCAGAAAGTATAAAAAAAATGTACTAAAATCATAGCTGGTACTCAACAACAGATCGATGAAAATTTCAATAATGCTGTAATGCTGCGGCTGTTTCACCATGTAGTATCACCTTCGAAAATATATACCAGCTATAGAGACCCAAAAGAAAAGCAAAAAATCATGTTGCATTAAAATCGAAACAATACGTGCCTTATGAGCTTTAAAGGCTCGTGGTAGACGATGATCTTTTTACTTCTCACGGACTCACGATCGCCTTGGCCGAGTGAGGCGTCGACCAGCCGGCTCACGCCCCCCGCTCACAAAAAAGCTGCTGAGAGATCCCCCCGTGCCGATCCCGGCTCGCTCCCACTTTTTTCCATTTGGCCCGTCGCCTTCGCCACAACCACCACCAAGCATGAATGCGTGCATGCCATTCAAGGAGCTGCACAAAGTTCCCCCCGTGCCGATCCCGGCTCGCTCCCACTTGTTTTCATTCAGCCCGTCGCCTTCACCACAACCACCACCAAGCATCCCTTGCCTACAAAGCTCCAGGCATCTTGCTAGCATGTTGGTGAGCTTGGTGCACGGGGTTCGTTTTGTTGTAAATAGTTATCTGAATGACAGGGCTCCTGAACCAAAATTTTTCGGAATTTCGTTTTGTTTTTTTGCAATAACATTCATTGTATACCTAGGCCATGGGAGTGTTTATCGGGTAGCATCTTGAAACACGTTTTCTGAATGACAGGGCTCCTGAACCAAAAATTGTCGGAATTTCGTTTTGTTTTGTTGCAATAACTTTCATTGTATACCTAGGCCATGGAAGCTTTCACCGGGTAGCATCTTGTTTGAACTCACAATATTGTGGTACGATTTGAAAAAACGTTTTCTGAATGACAGGGCTCCTGAACCAAAAATTGTCGGAATTTCGTTTTGTTTTTTTGCACTTTCAGTGTATACCTAGGCCATGGGAGTGTTCATCGGGTAGCATGTTGATTGAACTCACAATAAGCTGGTATGATTTTTAGAAAAAAAACCGTTTTCTGAATGACAGGGCTCCTGAACCAAAAATTGTCGGAATTTCGTCCTTTTTTTTTGCAATAACTTTCATTGTATACCTAGGCCATGGGAGTGTTCATCGGTTAGCATCATGTTGGAGCTCACAATACTGTGGTATGATTTGAAAAACGTTTTCTGAATGACAGGACTACTGAACCAAAAATTGTCGGATTTGCGTTTTGTTTTTAAACGTTTTCTGAATGACAGGGCTCCTGAACCAAAAATTGTCCGAATTTCGTTTTGTTTTTAAACGTTTTCTGAATGACAGGACTCCTGAACCAAAAATTGTAGGAATTTCGTTTTGTTTTTTTGCAATAACTTTCATTGTATACCTAGGCCATGGGAGTGTTCATCGGGTAGCATCTTGAAAAACGTTTTCTGAATGACAGGGCTCCTGAACCAAAAATTGTCGGAATTTCGATTAATATTTTTGCAATAACTTTGAGTATATACCTAGGCCATGGGAGTGGTAATCGGGTAGCATCTTGTTTGAACTCACAATAATGTGGTATGATTTGAAAAAAACGTTTTCTGAATGACAGGGCTCCTGAACCAAAAATTGTCGCAATTTCGTCTTGTTTTTAAACGTTTTCTGAGTGACAGGGCTCCTGATCCAAAAATTGTCGGAATTTCGTTTTGTTTTTTAGCAAAAACTTTCATTGTATACCTAGGCCATGGGAGTGTTCATCGGGTAGAATCTTGTTTGAACTCACAATAATGTGGTACGATTTAAAAAAAAGTTTTCTGAATGACAGGGCTCCTGAACCAAAAATTGTTGGAATTTCGTTTTTGGTTTCAGGCAAAAACTTTCATTGCATACCTAGGCCATGGGAGTGTTCATCGGGTAGCATATTGAAAAAAGTTTGCTGACCGACAGGGCTCCTGAACCAAAAATTGTCGGAATTTCGTTTTCTCTTTTTGGCAATAATTTTCATTGTATACCTAAGCAATGGGAGTGTACATCGGGTAGCATCTTGTTTGAACTCACAATAATGTGGTAAGATTTGGAAAAACGTTTTCTGAATGACAAGGCTCCTGAACCAAAAATTGGCGGAATTTCGTTTTCTTTTTTTGCAATAACTTTCAGTGTATACTTAGGCCATGGGAGTGTTCATCAGGTAGCATCTTGTTTCAACTCACAATAATGTGGTATGACTTGAAAAAACGTTTTCTGAATGACAGGGCTCCTGAACCAAACTTTGTCGGAATTTCGTTTTTGTTTTTATGCAATAACTTCCATTGCATACCTAGACAATGGGAGTGTTTATCGGGTAGCATCTTGAATAACGTTTTCCTAATGACAGGGCCCCAAAACCAAAATTTGTCGGAATTTCGTTTGCTTTTTTTGCAATAACTTTCATTGTTTACCTAAGAAATGGGAGTGTTCATCGGGTAGCATCTTGTTTGAACTCACAATAATGTGGTATGATTTGAAAAAACGTTTTCTGAATGACAGGGCTGCTGAACCAAAAAATGTCGAAATTTCGTTTTTGGTTTTTTGCAATATCTTTCATCGCATATCTAGGCCATGGGAGTGTTCATCGGGTAGCATATTGAAAAACGTTTTCTGAATGACAGGGCTCCTGAACCAAAATTTGTCGGAATTTGGTTTTGGTTTTAAACGTTTTCTGAATGACAGGGCTCCTGAACCAAAAAGTTTAGGAATTTCGTTTGGTTTTTTCGCAATAACTTTCATTGTATACCTACGCCATGGGAGTGTTCATCGGGTAGCATCTTGGGAAACGTTCTCTGAATGATAGGGCTCCTGAACCAAAAATTGTCCGAATTTCTTTTTTTTTAAACGTTTTCTGAATGACAGGGCTCCTGAACCAAAAATTGTCGGAATTGCGTTTTGTTTTTTGCAACAACTTTCATTGTATACCTGAGCGATGGGAGTGTTTATCGGGTAGCATCTTGTTTGAACTCACAATAATGTCGTACGTATTTTGAACATAAACGTTTTCCGAATGACAGGGCTCCTGATCCAAAAATTGTCGGAATTTCGTTTTGTTTTTACGCAATAACTTTCACTGTATACCTAGGCCATGGGAGTGTTCATCGGGTAGCATCTTGTTTGAACTCACGATAATGTGGTATGACTTGAAAAAACGTTTTCTGAATGACAGGGCTGCTGAACCAAAAATTGTCTGAATTTTGGTTTGTTTTAAATCGTTTTCTGAATGACAGGGCTCTTGAACCAGGAATTGTCGGAATTTCGTTTTTTTTAAAACGTTTTCTGAATGACAGGGCTCCTGAACCAAACATTTTCTGAATTTCGTTTTGTTTTTTTGCAATTACTTTAATTGTATACCTAGGCCATGGGAGTGTTCATCGGATAGCATCCTGAATCATAAATTTTCAGATTTTTTTTTTTTTTTTTTGCAATATCTTTAATTGTATACCTAGGCCATGGGAGTGTTCATTGAGTAGCCTCTTGAAACTCGTTTTCTGAATGACAGGGCTCCTGATGCAAAATTTGTCGGAATTTCGTTTTATTTTTTTGCAATAAATTTCATTGTATACCTAGGCCTTTGGAGTTTTCATCGGGGAGCATCTTGTTTGAACTCACAATAATTTGGTAAGATTTTAAAAAACGTTTTCTGAATGACAGGGCTCCTGAACCAAAAATTGTCGGAATTTCTTTTTGATTTTTTGCGCTAACTTTCAGTGTATACCTAGGCCATGGGAGTGTTCGTCGGGTAGCATATTGTTTGAACTCACAATGATGTGGTATGATTATAAAAAAAAACGTTTTCTGAATGACAGGGCTCCTGAACAAAATATTGTCGGAATTTCGTTTTGTTTTTTTGCACTGACTTTCATTGTATACCTAGGCTACGGGAGTGTTCATCGGGGAGCATCTTGAAAAACTTTTTCTGAATGACAAGGCTCCTGAACCAAAAATTGTCGGAATGTCGTATTGTTTTTTTGCAATAACTTTCATTGTATACCTAGGCCATGGGAGTGTTCATCGGGTAGCATCTTGTTTGAACTCACAATAATGTGGAATGATTTGAAAAAACGTTTTCTGAATGACAGGGCTCCTGAACAAAAAATTGTCGGAATTTCGTTGTGTTTTTTGGCAATGACGTTCTTTGTATACCTAGGCTATGGGATTGTTCATCGGGTAGCATCTTGAAAAACGTTTTCTGAATGACAGGGCTACTGAATTAAAAATTGTCGGAATGTCGTATTGATTTTATGCAGTAACTTTCATTGTATACTTAAGCCGTGGGAGTGTTCATCGGTAACATCTTGTTTGAACTCACAATAATGTAGAATGATTTGAAAAAACCTTTTCTGAATGACAGGGCTCCTGAACCAAATATTGTGGGAATTTCTTTTTGTTTTTAAACGGTTTCTGAATGACAGGGCTCCTGAACCAAAAATTGTAGGAATTTCGTTTTGTTTTTAAACGTTTTCTGAATGACAGGGCTCGTGAACCAAAAATTGTCGGAATTTCGTTTTGTTTTTTGCATTAACACTCATTGTATACCTAGGCCATGGGAGTGTTCATCGGGTAGCATCTTGAAAACGTTTTCGGAATGACAGGGCTACTGACCCAAAAATTGTCGGAATTTCGGTTTGTTTTTTTGCAATAAATTTCATTGTATACCTAGGCCATGGGAGTGTTCATCGGGTAGCATGTTTTTTGAACTCACAATAATGTGGTATCATTGAGAAAACGTTTTCTGAATGACAGGGCTCCTGAACCAAAAATTATCGTAATTTCTTTTTGTTTTTTGCAATAACTCTCATTGTATACCTAGGCCATGGGAGTTTTCGTCGGGTAGCATGTTGAAAAGCGTTTTCTGAATGGCAGGTCTCCTGAACCAAAAATTGTCGGAATTTCGTTTTATTTTTTTGCAATAACTTTCATTGTATACCTAGGCCATGGGAGTGTTGATCGGGTTGCATCTTGTTTTAACTCACGATAATGTGGTAAGATTTGAAAAAACGTTTTCTGAATGACAAGGCTCCTGAACCAAAAATTGTAGGAATTTCGGTTTGTTTTTAAACGTCTTCTGAATGACGGGGCTCCTGAACCAGGAATTGTCGGAATTGCGTTTTGTTTTTTTGCAATAACTTTCATTGTATACCTAAGCGATGGGGGTGTTCATCGGGTAGAATGTTGTTTGAACTCAGAATAATGTGGTATGATTTTGGAACAAAAACGTTTTGTGAATGACAGGGCTCCTGATCCAAAAATTGTTGGAATTTCGTTTTGTTATTCTGCAATAACTTTCACTGTATACCTAGGCCATGGGAGTGTTTATCGGGTAGCACCTTCTTTGAACTCACTATAATGTGGTATGCTTTGAAAAAACGTTTTCTGAATGACAGGGGTGCTGAACCAAAAAATGTCGAAATTTCGTTTATATTTTTTTGCAATATCTTTCATCGCATACCTAGGCCATGGGAGTGTTCATCGGGTAGCATCTTGTTAGCACTCACAATAATGTGGAATGATTTGAAAAAACGTTTTGTGAATGACAGGGCTCCTGAACCAAAAATTGTCGGAATTTCGTTTTGTTTTTTGGCAATGACATTCTTTGTATACCTAGGCTATGGGAGTGTTCATCGGGTAGCATCTTGAAAAACGTTTTCTGGACGACAGGGCTCCTGAACCAAAAATTGTCGGAATGTCGTTGTTTTTTTGCTATAACTTTCATTGTATACCTAGGCCATGGGAGTGTTCATCGGGTAACATCTTGTTTGAACTCACAATAATGTCGAATGATTTGAAAAAACCTTTTCTGAATGACAGGGCTCCTGAACCAAAAATTGTGGGAATTTCGTTTTGTTTTTAAACGTTTTCTGAATGACAGGGCTCCTGAGCCAAACATTGTCGGAATTTCGTTTTGTTTTTGAACGTTTTCTGAATGACAGGGCTCGTGAACCAAAAATTGTCGGAATTTCGTTTTGTTTTTTGCAATAACTCTAATTGTATACCTAGGCCATGGGAGTGTTCATCGGGTAGCATCTTGATAAACATTTTCGGAATGACAGGGCTGCTGAACCAAAAATTGTCGGAATTTCGGTTTGTTTTTTTGCAATAACTTTGATTGTATACGTAGGCCATGGGAGTGTTCATCGAGTAGCATGTTTTTTGAACTCACAATAATGTGGTGTGATTGAGAAAACGTTTTCTGAATGACAGGGCTCCTGAACCAAAAATTATCGTAATTTCGTTTTGTTTTTTGCAATAACTTTCATTGTATACCTAGGCCATGGGAGGTTTCGTCGGGTAGCATGTTGAAAAGCGTTTTCTGAATGGCAGGGCACCTGAACCAAAAATTGTCGGAATTTCGTTTTATTTTTTTGCAATACCTTTCATTGTATACCTAGGCTATGGGAGTGTTCGTCGGGTTGCATCTTGTTTTAACTCCCAATAATGTGGTATGATATGAAAAAATATTTTCTGAATGACAGGGCTCCTGAACCAAAAATTGTCTGAATTTCGTTTGTTTTTAAACGTTTTCTGAATGACAGGGCTCCTGAACCAAAAATTGTCGGAATTTTGCTTGGTTTTTAAACGTCTTCTGAATGACAGGGCTCCTGAGCCAAAAATTGTCGGAATTTCGTTTTGTTTTTAAACGTTTTCAGAAGGACAGTGCTCCTGAACCAAAAATTATCGGAATTTCGTTTTGTTTTTTTGCAATAACTTTAATTGTATACCTACGCCATGGGAGTGTTCATCGGGTAGCATCTTGTTTGAACTCACAATAATGTGGTTTAATTTGAAAAAACGTTTTCTGAATGACAGGGCTCCTGAACCAAAACTTTGTAGGAATTTCGTTTTGATTTTTGCAATAACTTTCATTGTATACCTAGGCCATGGGGGTGTTCGTCGGGTAGCATGTTGAAAATCGTTTTCTGAATGGCAGGGCTCCTGAACCAAAAGTTGTTGGAATTTCGTTTTGTTATTTTGCAATAACGTTCATTGTATACCTAGGCCATGGATGTGTTCATCGGGTTGCATCTTGTTTTAACTCACAATAATGTGGTATAATTAAAAAACGTTTTCTGAATGACAGGGCTCCTGAACCAAAAATTGTCGGAGTTTCGTTTGGTTTTTAAACGTCTTCTGAATGACAGGGCTCCTGAACCAAAAATTGTCGATATTTCGTTATTTTTTAAACGTTTTCTAAATGACAGGGCTCTTGAACCCAAAATTGTCGGAATTTTGTTTTGTTTTTAATCGTTTTCTGAATGACAGGTCTGCTGAACCAAAAATTGTCGGAATTTCGTTTTGTTTTTATGCAATAACTTTCATCGCATACCTAGGCCATGGGAGTGTTCATCGGGAAGCATATTGAAAAACGTTTTCTGAATGACAGGGCTCCTGAACCAAAATTGGTCGGAATTTCGTTTTGGTTTTAGACGTTTTCTGAATGACAGGGCTCCTGAACCAAAAATTGTAGGAATTTCGTTTGGGTTTTTTGCAATAACTTCCAGTGTATACCTAGGCCATGGGAGTGTTCATCGGGTAGCATCTTGGAAAACGTTTTCTAAATGACAGGGCTCCTGAACCAAAAATTGTCAGATTTTTTTTTTTTAAAACGTTTTCTGAATGACAGGGCTCCTGAACCAAGAATTGTCGGAATTGCGTTTTGTTTTTTTGCAACAACTTTCAGTGTATACGTACGCCATGGGATTGTTCATCGGGTAGCATCTTGTTTGAACTCACAATAATGTGGTTTAATTTGAAAAAACGTTTTCTGAATGACAGGGCTCCTGAACCAAAAATTGTCGGAATTTCGTTTTGTTTTGAAACGTTTTCTGAATGACAGGGCTCGTGAACCAAAAATTGTCGGAATTTCGTTTTGTTATTTGCAATAACTCATATTGTATACCTAGGCCATCGGAGTGTTCATCGGGTAGCATCTTGAAAAACGTTTTCTGAATGACAGGGCTCCTGAACCGAAAATTGTCGGAATTTCGGTTTGTTTTTTTGCAATAACTTTCATTGTATACCTAGGCCATGGGAGTGTTCATCGGGTAGCATCTTCTTTTAACTCACAATAATGTGGTATGATTGAGAAAACGTTTTCTGAATGGCAGGGCTCCGGAACCAAAAATTATCGTAATTTGGTTTTGTTTTTTGCAATAACTTCCATTGTATACCTAGGCCATGGGAGTTTTCGTCGGGTAGCATGTTGAAAAGCGTTTTCCGAATGGCAGGGCTCCTGAACCAAAAATTGTCGGAATTTCGTTTTATTTTTGTGCAATAACTTTCATTGTATACCTAGGCCATGGGTGTGTTCATCGGGTTGCATATTGTTTTAACTCACAATAATGCGGTATGATATAAAGAAACGTTTTCTGAATGACAGGGCTCCTGAACCAAAAATTGTTGGAAGTTCGTTTGGTTTTTAAAAGTCTTCTGAATGACAGGGCTCCTGAACCAAAAATTGTCGGAATTTCGCTTGGTTTTTAAACGTCTTCTGAATGACAGGGCTCCTGAGCCAAAAATTGTCGGAATTTCCTTTTGTTTTAGACGTTTTCTAAATGACAGGGCTCCTGAACCAAAAATTGTCGGAATTTCGTTTTTCTTTTTACAATAACTTCAATTGTATACCTAAGCTATGGGAGTGTTTATCGGGTTGCATCTTGTTTTAACTCACAATAATGTGGTATAATTCAAAAAATCGTTTTCTGAATGACAGGGCTCCTGAACCAAAAATTGTCGAAATTTCGTTTGGTTTTTAAACGTCTTCTGAATGACAGGGCTCCTGAACCAAAAATTGACGGAATTTCGTTTTGTTTTTTTGAAATAACTTTCTTTGTATACCTAGGCCATGGGAGTGTCCATCGGGTACCATCTTTTTTGGACTCACAATAATGTGGTATGATTTGAAAAACGTTTTCTGAATGACAGGGCTCCTGAACCAAAAATTATCGTAATTTCGATTTGTTTTTTGCAATAACTTTCATTGTATACCTAGGCCATGAGAGTTTTCGTCGGGTAGCATGTTGACGTTTTCTGAATGGCAGGGCTCCTGAACCAAAAATTGTCCGAATTTCGTTTGTTTTTTTTGCAATGACTTTCATTGTATACCTAGGCCATGGGAGTGTTCATCGGGTTACATCTTGTTTTAAATCACAATAATGTGGTATGATTAGAACAAACGTTTTCTGAATGACAGGGCTCCTGAACCAAAAATTATCGGAATTTCGATTGGTTTTTAAACGTCTTCTGAATGACAGGGCTCCTGAACCAAAAATTGACGGAATTTCGTTTTGTTTTAAAACGTTTTCTAAATGACAGGGCTCCTGAACCAAAAATTGTCCTAATTTCGTTTCGTTTTTAAACGTTTTCTGAATGACAGTGCTCCTGAACAAAACATTGTCGGAATTTCGTTTTGTTTTTTTGCAATAACTTTCAGTGTATACCTAGGCCATGGGAGTGTTCATCGGGTAGCATCTTGTTTGAGCTCACAATAATGTGGTATGATTTGAAAAAACGTTTTCTGAATGACAAGGCTCCTGAACCAAAAATTGTCGGAATTTCGTTTTGTTTTTAAACGTTTTCTGGATGACAGGGCTCCTGAACCAGGAATTGTCCGAATTTCGTTTTGTTTTTTTGCAATAACATTCAGTGTATACCTAGGCCATGGGAGTGTTCATCGGGTAGCATCTTGTTTGAACTCACAATAATGTGGTATGATTTTTAATAAAAAGCGTTTTCTGAATGACAGGGCTCCTGAACCAAATATTGTCGGAATTTCGTTTTGTTTTTGCAATAACTTTGAGTGTATACCTAGGCCATGGGAGTGTTCATCGGGTAGCATCTAGTTTTTATCCCAAATCAGGTTTATGGAGAAGTACGACGCTCCTCAAGTGAGGAGCCTCAGAAAAAAAGGGTGCACCTCTACCGTAGCGTGGGTCCTATAATTTATTTTTTACTTATTAGTAATTTATTTTATTTTTTTGCTCATACAATCTATTGTCTTCGCACTTTCTCTTTCTCCTTCTCCCTCCTTAGTCGTGACTCACATCCGGGTTCCCTTTGCAGGCTCTTCACCCCCCTACCCACTACGGTATGCGCCTTCATTTTTATCGCGAGAATAATTCTTCAACACTTCTTTCTTCCCTCGTCGATTCGCGTCGAGTTGTGCTTACCCACGCTATGAAGCTCTCTCGGCAGTTGGCGTCTCAGAAATTAAATTCTCCATACCGAGATTCGAACCCCTGACTCCAACCTTAGTAGTCTTCGAGGGCAACCACTTGAACACCGGGGCGACCGGCTATCATCTTGCTTGATTTGCAATACCTAGCCTTAATCCAATCAAGCCCAATCAACTAATGTGGTATGATATGGATAATAATTCCCCTTCGTCTCGTACACAACAGTTTGCCTGAACAACTTTCTAAAAAAGTGGCAACATTTACTTTTCTATACTTCGAAGTACGATGATGGTGACCTTCACCGTTTCATTCACGCTGAATTTTGTTTTACGTCTCCACCTGTCTTGAATCGTTTGTGACGACAGCGCTTGAATTTCTTAATTAACATTGATTTGAAAGATGGACGACGACCCAGGTCGAGCCAGTATGGACACACACCGGATGTCTGTGAGCCGCTGGTTCGTAAAATGTTAAGGGTATGATATTCTGATATTTGTATGAAATATTAAAAAGGCACCACAGGTGTGAGATCTAGGATTTCGTCGAAACTCATCTTTGCAAGCTATGTGTGATATTTTGATCGCGCGTGTTCCGGGTTGTGTACGAGGTATGTCCTCATGAATTGAATTAATTATGATATTATTAGATGGGCGTGCAACAATTCCTCCTCTCCGGTGAGAGAGCAAATAGTACCAATATAGAATATTGACTGCGATATACCTGGTAGATATTCTGGTGTGACAAGCTTTGTCTTTTGGGCACTACTTACGGTGGAACCTGTTTCGACGCTTACAAAGTATACCCACCCATCGCCGGTTCGCTCTGCCCGAAAATGCCTCTGGTGTCCATCAGTCAGCTCGAAGAGTAAAAGGTAGATGCGCATGTAATTAGAAGAGAAGATGGAGCAGGCGCAGGAGGTGGAAAAAAAGCGATACTAAGCCAGAAGTACGTACAGACGGGGGGTAGAGTTCGTGCGTAGGTTTCACTTGGTTTCTTTCTACGTTCTAGGAATGTTTTATGAGTGATCGACGTTGAAGCTCATGCCGCACAGCAGTAGAGGATGGCAGACCTTACATCAAGCATAATGAATGGACTATTCGACTCAAGTCGACGAGGGAAGAAAGTAGTGCTGAATTCTTCTCGCGATAAAAATTAAGGCGCGTGCCGTAGTGGGGAGGGGGGAGAAGAGCCTGCTAAGTGACCCCGGATCTAAGTTACGACAAGGGAGGGAGAAGGAGAAAGAAAAAGTGCGAAGATAATAGATGGGATGAGCAAAAAAAAAAAAAGAAGCAATTTCGCCGGTGGCTCCAGCTCCGAAGGGTGAAAGTTACTATTATTACTATTAATAATTCTACGAGTACTGCTTCTGCTTCGGTATATATACGTAGCCCTAAATCCTGCCGGGGTCACGCCACAAGAGTTATCTATGATATGTACCAGGTACCTGGTATCATGGTACTCGTACCTATCATCTAATAGCTCTAAACTCACCTTGAAGGCATCCACTTGTCGATCTCTACGCTCGCTCTGACTGGAGTATCACTATTAATAGATCTCTCAGATCAACCTAGTTGCTGATCGCTCTGCTTTGGTTGAAACCAGCTGAACTCTGAAATCTTTCAAAAATTATCGTTTCTAAAAAATCTACTGATAAATATATCTGGTACCAGGTCTTTTTCTTACTGGCATCTTCTATTTTTTACTGGTATTTTGGATCGGCGCGGAGGGAAGAAATCGCCACGCAAGTGTTGTGGTATATACTTCCTTGAAGTGCTCATCACGCGAACACCGCCACCGGCACACTCCTCCCTATTAATAGGATACCCACAGCAAAGATACACCAGATCAGGCAGAGAGCTATGAAATGATAGATGACAGCAATCCCATCACGGCCATGGTGCCTCCTCTCAAAATGTTAACTCTCCTGTCCGCCGTTAGTATGGTGAGGTTTCCTAGGAGTACGCGCCGCAGGTTGCCTCGCGGGGGGGCCTGCAGCAGTATGTGCGTGTTCTTCGTTCTTTCTACCCATCGATATTCAGCACATCCAAGTGTCTGCTGATTCTTCATCCCAGCGAGGTCTACATACGTACAATTTGTGAAGTCACAAGCTATATACGAGGCAGAGATAATACAAACGCACTCGATACGAAAAGCAGCCAGTCAAATCAGACGCATTGCAGGAGAGAACGGCAAGATATAACAAAGAAAGAAAAAAGAAACTGAAATAAGACAGAAAGAGAGAAAGAAAAATACTCCCGAGACGAAGCAAAATGGATACGCGACGAGGAAAGGAAGGTATTTATACCAGAAAAAAAAACTGAGAAATACAACAAAGCAAAAATCAGAGAACAAAGCAGACCACAAACTACACAACAAGGAGTCGAGGAGCATTGCCGCATGGCATGTCACGTCCTTACTGCCTTTGGTGATGGCGGTGTCGGCACCGCTATCATCGCCCCCCTATACCCCAAAAACATATAGAGAAACGGGACAGAAAAGGGAGAAAGGGGAAAACGGAAAAGGGTAAAACAAATGGGAAGCACAGGGGAAGCACACAAAGAGGAGGAGTTGCGACAAGAAAGAGACTAAACGTCGACAAAGAGGCACCGGGACAAGAAGAGGAAGGAAGACCCGCCTCCTTTATACTTCGTCGACAAGTCGGTGGTGGTATTAGTAGTGTCGCTGTCGTCGCACTCCCCCGAGGGGGATAGGACAGACGAAGCAAAACAAACCACCACATACATACAACAGGCTCGCAACCAAGGCAAAAACAAAACATATTTGAAGCAGCCGGAGCAGCTATGATTCCAGTCCACCTGGTGTCTTGCTACCCTGTCTGCCACCTCCTTCCTGCTTTCTACCTTGATTTCCCTACTGTTGCCCCCCACCCCCTTTCCGTTCAACGCCACCCGTGGCGAATGCGTGGCGCCGCTTGCAATTTGTCGTCTCCTCCTTGTTCCATTTGACCTTGAACCAATCGGCTTCTTCGAGGACCCCCCGGTGCCACTGCCCCACTTTCTTGGATGCAGTGATCCACAACACGGTATCACCTCCATACATCAACGGCCAGTGTTTCGTGGACCCCTCGGTGTCTTGAAACACTTTAAGGTCGTCGACTACAGTAGGCAGTTATGCCAGTTCTTCGGTGTTCCCCCCTGGTTCCGGGCTCTGCCCACCGGACGTCCGTCGCGTACATGACCCCGACTGGTTATTCGTCCCTCGTTTTGCCGCGCCACTGCCGCCGCAAAGAAAAGCCGCCGTTTACGGATGGTCGTGTCGACGCTCCCGCACCGTGTCTTCTTGAGGGCCTTGGCGTACAAGAGGGTGGTGTGGTCGGTACTTTGTCGACATTGGCAGCCTATGACTTGTAGGAAGACTTGTTGGTGCGCAGTTGGGAGCTTGACGACATGTTTTGCGCTGAGGGTTTCCGTCACCCCCCTGTACGGCAGGGTCTCTGCCGCCTGGGCCTTCGCCATGGAGACATCGACACTAGGCATGGCGCTCGGAAGGAATACCGTACCGCTCTGGACCGTAGAGGCGTAGAGGCTCACAACATTATTTTTTATGAAAGAAGGATAACATCAATCAGCCGCCGACGTTGTGTGAACTTACCTGGTGCCAGCCAAATGGCTTGAAGGATGTCATCGTATTGTCTCCGTTCAACTGTCAATTATATATTGTGTGTCGTTTTCTCTGCTGCAATTTGTTTGATTGGTGTTTGTATGGTCTCCTTTTTCGTGTGTATCCGTACGCTTGGCATTATTGCATTGATTGTCTATTCTCTTTATTATGTGCGGTGTATTGTCTCTGTCTCGTGGTTTGTAATCGCGGAGGAACTGGTATCTCTCTAGGGTGAACAACCAACACCGACACTGGATACATATATGCTGGATGTCGACGGGTAGAAAGAACAGTAATAATGTAAGGAACACACGCACACACAACACACGCACATACGGACGCAAATTCGACCGTTTGCAGCGTTTCAGTGTTCAATATTTTGTTGACGCACAGCAAGAATCATGTCTTATTCAGCAGCAGAACGACTCCTAAGTTCACTGGACCCCCCCAGTCGACAACAATATGCAGAACGTTATCGTTGCATATATACCCGGCTGCGCGAGTTGATCAAGAATTCGAGGGAGCGCTGGAAGCGCTATTATTTTATTGCGTGTACTCATATGTGTACAGCCTTACCCACTTATACAGCATGATACAGCATGGTAGACCCCGGGTCTTGCTCATGTACGCACCACGCGCACTGCCCACCAGGAAATGAAAGCATATCTCGAAGATATTGACCGATCGATGGTAATCATTTTACTGCTGCTATTATACTGTGCAATAACCGTTAAACTCTTACGCTAAGAACGTTGTGCCCGTTGCGTTGTCGGGTGCAGTTCTAAAGGTCTTAAGGGGTCACAACCCACTCCGAGCGACCGGGGTTTCCACGCTGTGGTGTCACGCTCCGCGGCGACCTCGTTTCTTGTCTTGGGCGAGCGTTGATCGCTAGTCTATATACACATACTTACATTTGTCCCCGCTTTTTTTTTAAACCTTAATCACTTGATTCCAAGGACCCGCTTCGCTCTCA
>JAYJMJ010147014.1:0-17395 GCA_036873875.1 Laminaria ephemera
GTTCATCGGGTGGCACTTTTATTTTTCCTCAATTCAGTTTTTGGGAGAGGTATGGAGCTCCTCAGGTGAGGAGCCTCAGAAAAGAAATGGAGAACCTCGACCGTAGCATGCGTCGTCCGAAGAAATTGGTTCACCCGTACCGTAGCATTTTTCGTTAGAGAGAGGCAGGGAAATCACTGCCGCCACTCGGGCGATAAATTATGTTGTTGGTCCTCTTCACAACTAGAACGAGTAAATACCAGCACCGTCTAAGACGCATCCTACGACGAGGGCAGCCGCGATTCTGAGGCTCCTCGCTTGAGGAGTTCTACACCGCACCCAAACCCAACTTTGAGGGAAAAGGAAAGTGCAACCCAGCGAAAACCAACCCCATGTCAAGAGGTATTTTACGAACAACGATTTATGACGCGACTAATATTCCAACGATACTTGGCTAGGTCTTAGATCGGAGAGCGCCGTTTGTCAGAGGTTGTTTGGGCAAACGCCCATCGTAGCACGCTTCTAAAAACGAAAAAGTAAGTAAAACACGAAGAGGATTCGACGGATATATGATGTACTTCCTCAGTAGAATAGGCCCGTCGGCCAGAGATTGTGCTACCAACAGGTGCTACCCCGTCATATCGGAGCACGCGATAAAAATAAGATCACCGATCGTTTCTCCTTTGATAATCTGCAATGGCATGTTTTTCGGATAAGCATACGCGCTGCTCCCGTTTGATAATCTGGAGGAGTGTTATACTCACCGCGGCTATGGTAAGGGGAGCACTTTTAGGGCCTCTTGCTTCAACGGTCTGGGACGCGTTCTACGATAGAGGCATCACGTTTGGCAAACACATTTTCTGAATGACGGGACTCCTAAACCCAAATTCGTCGGAATGCCATTCTTGTTTTGAAATATGAATACTTGTTACTGGTATACCTTGGCCATGAGTTTGGTCATCGGGTTGAACTTTTGGTTTAATCAAACCAAGGGTTTGGGAGAGGTATACGGCTCCTCAAATCAGGAGCCTCAGAAAAAAAATCGTGCAACCTCTTACCGTCGCATGCATCCCGGGGCCTCTCCTCGCGCGAGTGTCTACCCTATTAAGTGGCAAGTTGCACGCTTTTGTGCTTTTTCATTCCTTTTTCATTCACGATATGAACACCCACATAATCAGTTGTTACCCTCGTATTCTCGAGTGAAGCACAGGGCCGTTGGTGCTAATGGCCTAGATCTAGTGTTAACATTAGGGTTACCCCGCCTACCGTATCTCTCCCCGTGTCGTATAGCCTCTTCGGCTTCTTCCCTGTGACAGCTTGTGGGTGCCTCGTTTTTCTCTGAGTCGGAGGTCCTTATTAAAGCATGCTAGGGTAGAGGGGCATGTTTTGTTTTCGGAAGCTCCTCACTTGAAGAGTTCAATACCTCACCACAACACAAAAGTTACACAACCCGTAACACGCGCGATCGGAGCATCACACACAGCTTGCGAAGATGAGTTTCGACGAAATCCTAGATCTCACAGCTGTTGTGTATTTCTAATTTTCTATAAAGTTGAGAAAAAACTGGAAGTGCAACCCAACAAAAAATCCCGTGGCCTAGGAATACAGCCAATTGCGTTGAAAAATATGAACGGCATTCCAACGATTTTAGGTTAAGAAGCCCCGTCATTCAGAAAACAGTTTAGCTAAAACGTTCTAGCCCCTGTCGTAGCATGCGTCTCAGCCAGTAGTCAGTATTTTCCTTGTACGAGTTAGTGTGGTACCAAGGACAGCATCGCAATTGTCGTTTACACGATAACCAGTTAACCTCATGTTCTCCTTCCCTTTGACAACTTACAGGTGCCATGTTTTTCCTTGAGTCGGACGTCCTAATTAGCGGAAGCATCTCTTTCGCTTACAACCTAACCGGTTGTCAATATTCTCCTTGCACCGATTGCTAAGAGTGTAGTGTCGTGGACAACATCACAACCGTCGTCTACGCGATGACCAGTTAACCCCACCGACTTCTTCCCTTTGGAAACTTGCAGGTGCCGTTTTTTTCTCTGAGGCGAACGTCCTGATTAGCGGAACCCTGTCATTTGTTAACAACTCGGCCATCCAATATGGAGGTAAGTGATGGCGCGGACGCCGACATTGCTAAAGGCGAGCTCGCTTCGCATGAAGCCGACTTCACGTTTTTCTGTTGGTAATGGCATAATTGTGTCTCCACTTTTCGCCTGTTGGTGCGTTACGCAACATAAAGAGACGAAAAATAGGCATAAAAAGGAAACTAAAGCTATTTCTGCGCTAGAGACTTTACGTGTTCTACACATACATATGTGCCATCCTGTAAAATCCACCACACGGTTTATGGAGGGATGCTGATTTACCACAACGACCTACTAACCCACCGACCATCGCGAAACTGAAGATAGGAAAATGGGGACTAGGACCTCTACGCCAGCTCCGCGGATTTCGCTTCGAGGCTTGATATGATCAGGGTACTGTACCCCTTTTTGGCCAAACCGTTTTTGTTTGATTGGGCCTCTCAACAAACAAAACAAGTACCTGGTAGTGATTAGACCACCAGGTACCTAATATAGTTGGAATCCCATGCCTACTAGTAATTAAACTATACCTAACCCGAACCCGATGAAACCATAGGGGTACTGTACCTCTTTTCTGCGTGGCCAAACCGTTTCTGGCTGATTGGGCCCCTCAACTAACAAAACAAGTAGTGATTAGACCACCAGGTACCTAATATAGTTGGAATCCCATTACTACTAGTAATTAAACTATACCTAACCCTAACCCTATGAAACGATAGGGGTACTGTACATCTTTTCTGCTTAGCCAAACCGTTTCTGGCCCACAGGACTCCTCAACTAACAAAACTACTACCAGGTAGTATTTAGACTACCAGGTACCTAATATAGTCTGAATCTCATTACTACTACCGGTGGTAGTAATTAGACTACACTTAACCCTAACCCTATGAAGCCATGAGGATACTGTACCTCTAATTGGTCAAACCTTTTTTGGCTGATGAGGCCCCTCAACTACTAGTAATTAGACTACAATAGCAACTCCAATATAATTGGAATCCCATGTGTGCTTTGGGACAAATTTCGATATATACCTAGGTATACCTAGGCCGTGGGATCCGTCATCGAGTTAAGCGTACGTTCCTTCTCAAAGGTCGGTTTTTGGTGAGGTACAGCGCTCCTCAAGTGAAGAGCCTCGGAAACGTTGGGTGTACCCATACTGGAGCATGCCTCCTTCGAATTGGCAAGTCCATTGACTACCCTACGTCGAGTATCCATGTAGTCGATACAGTCAGACCACGATATATTTGACGCCCACGCTTAGTTAGCAGCCGCCTGCTATGATGGAGCAAAAACACAACAGATACCAACCTCAATCGTCGGAATGCTTCGTGTATGCTTCCTGTTACTTTTGGGCCGGTGGAGACTAGAGCTACGACCGGGGGGTTACTTTAAGGGCCTCTTTGTTTCGGTGGTCCAGAGCCACCTACCTCTATGATTTTCGGCTTCCCGATGTGCACCGCCGTCGATATTGTTTGTTATGCGGGGCAAACTTAATAGTTCTATGACGCGTGCTACGATATTAGAGGTAGCACTTTTCGGCTTTTTTGTTTCTGAATGACGGGACTCCTTAACCCAAAATCGTCGGAATGCCGTTCTTTTTTTTCAATCTGAATGAGTTTTATACCTAGGCCATGGGACTGTTCACCGGGTAGCACTTTTATTTTCCCTCAAGTCACTTTTAAGGAGATGTATAGAGCTCCTCAAGTGAGGGGCCTCAGAAAAAAATTGGTGCACCTCTTCTACCGTAAAAAAAAAACAAAAATCCGTTATTGAGTAAGGTACTGACCCACGCGCGCGGGTGGTGTAACCTCGGTAGAAACGATAGGGGTACCACCGTCATGCGGTAGCCGTGGCCTGGACTTCATACTCGTATTCATATCTCCAAGACGAGATTTTGTCTGCTAACCTCAAAACTCAGAACATGATTTATTCCTTCCTATGTACGGACGTATAACATGTTTTATTCCTTCCTATGTACGTACGTATAACATGTTTTATTCCTTCCTACGTATAGCATGTTTTGGTCCTTCGTAGAACATGGCTCATGCCTTCCTGTTTCTGTCGGTAGGTGGCCTTTGTTTGTCGAAATACGACAATTTGCCTGTCAACCTCAAACGATAGAACGCGTGCAACATTATTCTTCCCTAGAACATGTTTTACTCCTTGCCGTTTCTTTGGGTATGTGCATTTTATATCCCCAAGACGGCTTTTCGTCTGACATTGTAGCCTCAAAAGTCACAACTGTATACTTCCTGTCTTTTTTTGCGGGTGCACTTTATTTCTCCAAGTCGGTATTTCGTCTGATGACCTAAAACCCAGAATGTATATGTTTTATTTTATCCCACGTATATGTGTGATGTTTTGCTCCTTCGTATAATATGATGTGCATACGAGTCTTTCTTATTCTTTCCTGTTTATGTGAGCAGGTGCCCTTTACGTCCCTAAGACGGCAATTCGTCTGACATTGTATGATAGCCTCCAAAGTCAGAAATGTAAATACTCTTCCGCATTAGTTCGGCAGGTGCGCTCTATATCCGTACGACGGCATCTAGTCCGACTTCAGAAGATGTTCAATTCCTTCCTGTTTATTTCGACAGGTACACTGCATATCTCCAAGTCGGCGTTTCGTCTAATACCCTAAATACAATCAGAACATGTTATATTCCTTCCTATGCACAAGGTATTGTATCCTTGGTATGAATCTGACATCTCTTATTATCTCCTGTTTCACTTTACACCCCCCAGACGGCATTTCGTCTGACAGTATAGCCTCCAAAGTCAAAACTTTCTAAATTCCTTCTTGCGTTTTTCAGCAGATGCACTTTATACCCGTAAGACGGCATTTGGTCTGATAATCTAAAAAATCAGAACATATTTAATTCCTTCCGGTTTCTTGGTGCAGGTGCACTTTATATCTCCAAGACAGCATTTCGTTCGGTGATATAAAAACTCATATAATGTCTTATTCCTTCCTACGTACATGTGCCACGTTACATTCCTTCGTAGAACGTTTCTTATCCGTTTCCGGTTTTTGCGAGCAGGTGAACTTTATATATCTAGAAGACGACATTTCGCCTGACAGCCTCAAAAAATAGAACACGTTTTCTATGCTCGTAAAATGTCCTCTATAGAACGCCTGTTTTTATTCCTTTCTGTTTCTGTGAGCACGTGCACTCCGAGAAGGCAGTTCGGTTTACAATAACCTCGGAAGTAGAATATTCCTTGACGTCAAAACTATGAGCACGTTTCATCGCTTCCTGTTTCGTTGGTTAGGTGGGCTATACATCTCGACGAATTCTACCGTACGCTTCGTCGGGGCCACTTCATCTTCAAGCACCATTACGGACTTCAGCGATGGTGAGAAAAGGCGACTACGTATCATAGCCATCGAAATCAAAACACGGGCAGCACATTTAGGGTTAGCCACCAAGATCAAAACACGGGCAGCACATGTAGGGTGGTTGATTTCGGTGGCCCAGGGTCCCCATCTAGGGTAGGGGAGGTAAGACTATTCTCACTACCGGATTAGGCCACCAGCGCAAACGGCCGAGCACATTGCTCAACAACGTGAGCGTGACTAGTAACTACATGGCTGTCTATCGCGAAACAAAAACAAAGCACAAAATCAGGCGATCTGTAAAAAAACAGCGTGTACACTCGCGCGAGAAGCCCCGAACCACGGAAAAATATAGCCCTGAAAGTGACCCCTCTACCGTAGCCGCGGTCCAAGGGCTACTCGCCCGAGTGGCTAGCGTATTCCTTTACCAGCCACGGTCGAGGGCTACTCGCCCGAGTGGTTACCGTATTTATGTGCAAGTTAACTGTTTGTGCGTTTGTACTGCTCGATACGCACCGCCGTGGAACAGTATATTTTGCGGCATCAACAAACAAGTTTCAACTCTGATTTTGAGTGAGGTACAGGGTCGCTCGCGCTGTCAATAGTGTCATAACTCCACCCGTGAAAATGGGGATACGTTACCCCCTCCGATCGAGGAGGGATGCTTCAAACGTCCAAGCCGGCCTGTGTTTGTCCGCATGTGGTGGTGCTGGTGCTACTGGTGCAAATGCGTCAATGGGCGACTTCGGCAGTAGCTCAGCCTTCTTTCACAATTCGTCCGATTCCGGAAATTGAACACACGAGCACCTGGGATTAAAAGGCTAAGACACACTTTGGATTGCTACGCACGTGTTCGACTCTTCAAACATTCAAGCCGGCCTACACACGGCAGCGGGTGGAGCTGATAGTGGTGCTGGTGGTGCTGGGACCAATTCGTCAGAGGATGTCATCAACAACAGCTCGGCCTTCCTTAACAAAACTCGGCCGACCACGGAAAATGAATACCCCGGTATCTGGTACAAAATGATACAGAAACATTACGGAATGAACACACCGGTACATAACCAATCAGACACATCGTGGATAATGAACAAACCGGTACCTGATCTAAAATCATTGGTAAACCGTTTGGGCTGCTGCTTGCACATCGGCGCCGGTTTTCGATGAACGATGTTTCAAGCCTTCAAGCCAACCGACTGCCGTCCACGTCCGCAGGTGGTGGTGTTGGCACTGGTGCCAATCCATCCGTGGGCAACCTCGCTGGCAGCTCGGTCTTCCTATACAACTCTGCTGACTACGGAGGTACGAAGAGCAGGGCAGTCTAAAACCGTGAAACGATGTACCTTGTAAGGGGGTAGCTCGGTTTGGTCATTATTGTGCTGACTGCCAAGTCTAAGTCTTCTCAACGGAGGAACTACCGAATACCTTTGGATTCGATGCATATTTGGCAATATTTTTCGGGTGATATCTACGCAGCCCATGGCATAGGACCAAGGCTGTGGTAGGGAGATCACTTCGTGGGCCGATTTGTTTTCAACCGGCTCAGAGCCACTCGTGAGATTGGCGACCCTATGTGTCCCTGCAGGTCTTAAGCTTTTTGAGTTTTTCCATACCGCGATGTGTCATGTAATCGATATGCACGGCCATAGAACTGTTTTCTACGTTGCGCTAAAAAGTATTACGAGCTTCCTTTTGGAGTGACGCACATGGCCTAAACTCGGTAGTGATAGTGGGGGTACCCCCCCTACCATAACCTTAGTCATAGCGACCCCTTTGCTGTGCCCTCCGCCGGGTGGAGTGGGCGTGAGCGTCTGCGCAATGTCATTCCCGCCCGCCTGTTGCACCTTACTTCATACATGCCTATCGCAACGATCGTCGCACATATAGTCGACGTAAATTCGCGGGACTACTAGGTACAGAACGGCGTTAGACATCTTGAGTAGGTTTCTTTTGCGACTGTTTTATGAGTGATCGACATTGAAGCTCATGCTCCACATTGATGCAGAAAAACAATAAAATGTGAAACAATAACGTTATGGTTTCCTGTAGCTGCCAATAGCAGGTGCCATGTTTGCAACCGAGTCGGATGGTTTCATCGATCGCAGCATATTGTTTGATCCGACGAACAACGATTCGTTCAAAATCATAACCTTCGCCCCAACCCTAACCGTAACCCTATCCCTAAATAACGTGACACACAGCGGTGTTTTTATCAAAGGGCAAATGCTAAGGCAAAAGCGCACCATTTATGTTCTGAAGCTCCTCACTGTAGGAGCTCTATGCCCCACCCACAAACTGATTTTGAGAAGAATGGAAGTGCAACCCGATGAACAAACCCATGGTCTAGGTACACAAGACAATCATATCGCGAAACATCAACAACATCCCGACGGTTTTGGGTTATGGAGCACCGCCATTGTCGTTCAGAAACATTACTCAACCAAAAAGTGCAACCTCTATCGTACTACTAGTACTACTAGTAGCACGAGTCAAAATTACAACCCTAGCCCGACTTCGGTGACATATAATGTTTTTTTACCCTGTTGCCTGCCGCAGGTGCCATGTTCGCAATCGAGTCAGATGTCTTCATCGACGGCAGCATACTGTTTGCCTATAACGAAGCCGGCTTATATGGAGGTACGAAAATGCTCGTGTGTTCGGTGGCTGGAATATTGCCGCAAGGATCAACCCAGTCTAAGTTCCTTAAAGAAACTGGCCAACTGCTGGGCACTCATCCGTCACCGTTGATACATCATACCCTAGTAGGTCATAACTGCCGCCTATAGTACCGTAGGTCACAACTGGTACCGACAACCGTCTAAATGTTAACACTACAGCTGCAGGCCAAAACAATGATGAACCTCCTCAGTAGAGGAGCTTTTAACCGACTTCGAGAAACAAGAAAGTGCAAACCGATAAACAATCCCACGCCCTAGCTAAACACAACCGAGTACCATTGTCAAACACAAATTGTACGTGAACGACAACGCGTAACTCCTCCGTTAAGGAAACCCTCCAGTCAGAGGAGGTTTGTCCAAACGGTGCTACGGCTGTCGTACCGCGCACTCTGTACGTTTGGCGAGAACCTGGGAGCTAAAAATGATGACAACCCTGTTGTGTACTGTACCCGCAGGTGCCGTGAGTGGTGTGGAGATGAGTCTTGCGGTTTGCTGGTAGTCGTATAGGATGATGGATCAAACAAAAGGACGACAAACGTTACCACGCAGTTATAGGGTAGAAACAAAGATAACAAGCAAAACAAACATATCGGGGCTAAGAATACAGTGCACCCTGTTGTGGACGCGAAGGTGCCGTGAGTGGGTTGGAGATGAGTCTCTACATTGACGGCAGAACTTCATTTACCAACAGCTTGGTGGCTTCATCGTATGAAGGTGAGACCTAGTTTTAGAGCACGGATAAAACATACAGCACGAACCCGCCAACAAGAAGCACCTAAGGCACATGCCAAGTCGAGGGTATCATGTTTTGGCCATTTTTCTTTCTGATGGACGGGGCACCTCAATCGATGAAGTACCCAACACCGTTCGTGTTTTACGACGTTGTTCGTTCTATGCCTAGGCCATGGGATTGTTGTATTTATGTCGTAATGAGTACCATCTCTAATACTACCCTCGATGCGCTAATACATCGAGGGGTTGAATTAGAGATGGTGCCCATTTGATTGATGTCTTTCTCTAGATGTTGATCGTGTTTCACTTTCACTTTCCTCGGAGTCATGGTTTGGGCGTGATATAGAGCTTCTCAGTTGAGGAGCCCTAGAAAAGAATGGTTTCACCCTACCGCAGCGTACGTCCTAACCGGAACAAGGTTTTCAACCTTATTGCGAGACCAACCTTCAACAATGTATCAGGTGAGATTTAGGGTAGCCCTCGCCCCAGAAATCGATTTCTTAAGCCGAATTTCGTAACGCCTCCCTCCAAGAGCGATGCCGAGGTACTCATTATACTATTTCTTATCGCGGCTTTGTACCTTTGTACTATGGCTAAGGTTTTCGGAACGTCGCCCAGATGACTGCGAGATTGAAAGAAATACGCTCCACAGGAAATTAAAGGGTTAATTTGGGCAAGCACATTTTGGGCCTGTCCCTTCCTTGAATTGGTGTTAGTTCGACGCAAATCCGCGCGTGGTACACTATGACCTCAACACTACCATCGTGTGAGATGCAATATCGAAAGGGGAATATGCCAAGTTGTGATCCCGTTCAAATGTTTTCACCAGCAGGACCCTAGTGCAAGCACAGCGTCCATTCTCGGGATAGGTGTGTCAACGGGCCGCCTGCTGAACCAGATTGATAGGAGAGTCCGCGCATTGTCAATGTCAACCACCTGTTTAGACGTTTGTAGAGCCTCAGGATGTTCCACCCGTATTTTTCGAGGGCAGCTTACCGCTTCTTCGAAGCAATGTTTGAGGCTCGGCTCGTGCCACGACAGGGGTAGCACTCTTCGGCAACATTAGTTCTGTCTGACGGAGGTTCCTCCATTTGGTGAACCACGCAATATCGTTGGGATGCCTTTTGTGTTTTACAACATTATTGGTGAAAATCTTCCTATAGGTCAAGGGACTGTTCACATGTTTTCTCAGAGCCAGGTTTTTCGTGAGGCATAGAGCTCCTCAAAGTGAGGACGCTCGGAAACTTTAGGTCAACCCCTACCGTACTATCAGTAGCATGTTGTGGTGTAATAGTGCACGGTGCCAACTAAACATATCCCAACCCTAATCCCAACCCAATCAAGCAATGCGCAGGGCTAGTCCTCTTCGTCTAGTCCGCAGTGTGTGCCAATGATAGGTTCGGATAAGTGGTAAGGTCTACTGCAGTTGAGGACATTTCGCAGGAACATAGTAATGAGGACCAAACATGAACAGTAATAATAAGGGAATATATAGGTTTTTGTGTATGTCATGGGTTCTATTTACATCCCTGCGTAATAGTTGCCTCTCCTAAAATGGGATACGATAGGGGTAGGAGTTTTAGCCGAACGCGGGGGGTCCTCCAGTGACAGACTACTGAATGCCGTTGGTGTCGTTGGAAGACCACACACTACAATAACCTTCGGTACATTACACTACAGTCTGGAGCTTGTTCTCGAGCCGACTATAACTCTTCTGTTGAATATTTGACATTTGTCGGCCTTGTGACACCGAAGCGTCGCATGCGAATACTACAGCACAGGACACTTCAATGGAGGCCTTGAGCTCGAACCCACAACGACGCGTGCCACGATAAGAGGTAGCACTTTTCGCCTAAAAATATTTTCTGAATGACCAGGCTCCTCAACCCAAAATCGTCGGAATTTCGTTCGTATTTTACAATCTTTTTCGTTGCATAACTAAGCAAGTCATGGGGTTTGTTCATCGGGCAGCGCTTTTATTTTTCTCCAAATTTGTTTTTTGGTTGAGGCATAGAGCTCCTCGAGTGAGGAGCCTCAGAAAATAAACATGGTGCTCCTCTAACGCAGCATGTGTCCGGATTTTTTTTAATTTTCTGTTCAACATTTGAGACATCGGACAGATCAGATCCTATCACAGTATCTGTGTCTTTTAGGGCAGACATACCACTCCTCTACATATGATCTGTAGGATCTAGATCATGTTGCCGGGTGGGAGCCGTATGATCTGCATGCCCTAGCACAGGCTTCCTGGGTTGGGTCTGTGCTACATGAATGCTGCACAACGTCTATATCACTATGACAGGTGCAGGATCTAGGTGGTCTAGATCGTGATCTGTCCGGTGTGTGAATCATTTGTTTTTCTCGCCATTCAGAACGACCTCACCACCCCTGCAGGTGGAGTTGGAGCGATATCCTTCATCGGGAACACCGCTCGGGCTCACGGAGGGGCAATAGCTCTCACGCGGCCGAGCGCATTCAACGTCAGTGGGGGTAATTTCTTTTGGAATAATGCCGCCTTCGGAGGAGCCATCTCCTTAGTGTTCGCGGATGTCACAGAGGACGAAGGCTTCGCCGACGATAGACGAGCAGAGCTTGACGATTGTCAGTTTCATGGCAACAACGCTTCGTTTGGAGGAGCTTCGTACATGGATACCCGAAGCCAGCAGGTCTTCATTCGCAACTCGACTTTCCGCGAAAACCTCGCAGGTGAGGAAAAATTGAGATTCTGCACATGCGCTTGTTGTACGGGGCGGCCACCCTGGCACTTCAACACTTGTGAGTGTGATAGCGTTCGTGTTCGTGCCATTATAATGGCGTGGTGCCGAGCAATTTCACAGGCGCTGTAGCGGGCAATCCGCAATACTCAACCGGCACTATCGACGAACATTGCTGTACCACGCACGCTTGTTGCAAGAAAATCAACGTAAACATATATGGCCTGGTTTCGATAATAGTGTAGCTCTCAATGCTCTTTCGTGCTTTCCTCTTTTGCTTTCGTTTTGGCCGTGTAGTTGAGCTGGGAGGCGCACTCTACAGCGCCGGGTATCTTGGCATCACGGACGCTATTTTTTCAGGAAACGCGGCGAGTGGGGACGGTTTGGCGATTTACAACTTGGAAGCGGCCATCGTGCTATCCAATATGTCCTTCGACGGCAACTTCATCACCTGCCCCGTCGGGGAGTACAGCGATTCCCTCGACTTAACCACGGTGACTACACGGCCAACACCCATAAACAGAAATAGAATGTCCGATAAGCGTTATGTATTGTAGTTCCAATGCCTATATTGTCCGGTGAGGACGCCTTAGCAACCCGCAACCTAGAAGCGTTGGTCGTGCCATTCACGTTTAGGACTGCACAACCGGTTTTGGGAATAAACTATTTGGAAACAATGTTGGATAATTTGTGTTGTTCCCAAAGGCACACTGTCACTTTCTACGGCAAGTTCATCAGGTGCCCCGTCCGGGAGTACAAGGTCTGGAAATCGCGTGCCTGCTATTTTCCCATACGTGCAAATTCCGAGAATCATGCCTCTCACAAAAGGGGGTGTAGGTCGAAAGGAAGTGGACCAGGGTAGTGCCGGTGACAGAGAAACAGACCGCACTTCTCATGTTTTACATAAGGGGTAACAGTCTATGTCGCCGTACCGTCGCACCTGGTCGTTTCTACGCCAGTTTCTCGCCGGTGTTTGGTGCAAGATAGGTCAAGTCACGGTATGCAGTGGATCCCATTTTCGGCCGAAAATTGTTTAACGGAAGGGGCTCCTTAACTAAGGAACTACAGAACTTCTTGCAATGCCATTATTGTGTTCCACCTTCATTCGCTACACGCGTAGCCCGGTGGTATTGTTTCTGGGGTTTCTCGTCCCCTTTTTCTAAAATCCATTATTAATAGTTTTTTCAGGTGCAGAGGTCCTCATCCTCGGAACCTGGCAACAACGGATGCCACCCCCTCCACCATATATCTCAAAAGCCGTTTTCGTTGTTGCGAGGTATAGCGCTCAACATGCTAGCTAGCAGCCTCATAAAAACGTGCACCGCGTGCTCTAATGATGATGATGACATATTACGACTCCTATATACACGTTCGTTTGTCTCTTCAGGAGGATGAGGACGCAGCCGGAAGATTCGAATTGGTCTGCGCGAACTGCCCAATCGAGTACGCGAGCAATCTCAGCGCTGTGAACATGGCCAGCAATAACACTCCCGTGTGCGAAGCTATACCCAGGGGGGTGAACCCTTTTTTGTCAAGCGCTACTCTTGCGACGCTGGATTTGAAAGAGGGGTACTTCCGGGTTTCATCCGAAAGTCGAGTCATACTGGAATGCTACCAGGTCGAAGCCTGCACTGGGGGTACCAACGCCGCGGACTACTGTGCTTCCGGCTACACAGGCCCCTGTAAGTATTGTTCAACCATTTCGTTAGTAGGACTGGTGGTTGGTTTAACGGTGCCTTTTATAGGATACGGGGTGGTTAAACGGCCTTCATTCTAGAAGTTGGGTTGACTCGACGGTGTCTTTAGTAGGACAGGGTTGGTTTGTGTGTAGACGAATACTACGCTAGGGGTACTTCCGGGTTTCATCCGAAAATTGAGTCAAACGGGAATGCTACTACGCCGATGCCTGCACTGGGGGCACTAACACAGCAGCCGACTACTGCTCTGCCAGCTACACAGGCCCATGTTAGTTATTTTGAACGGTGTCCTTTGTAGGATACGGTTGATTTTTGTCTAGTAGGATATTGTTGGTTTTTGTGTCGACGTCGGCCATGGTAGGGGTGCCGAGTTTCGGCGGAAGGTCGTGCAATCTTGAATGCCACGGAGCTGATGCCTGCGCTTGGGGCGCTAACGCAGCAGGCCACTGCGCTGCCGGCTACGCAGACCCATATACGTTGTTTTGAACGGTGTCTTCAGTAGGATAGGGCCGGTTTTTGCCTGGTAGGATTTTGTTGGTTTGTGTGTAGGCGTCTGCTACCGTACGGGTGTTGCGTTTGAGCCGAAGGTCGAGTAATATTGAATACCACCAAGGCGACGCCTGCATTCGTGGTACCAACGCTGCCAACTACTTCGCTGCCGGCTACACAGGCCCATGAAAATTATGATCGAACGGCGTCTTTTATGGTGTAGGGTTGGTTTGTGTGGACTAGGATAGGGTTGGTGTGTGGGCGGATACATGCTACGGGTGTGGGATTCTCGATCGGGGAGTCGGTTCATGATCGAATGCTATTCCTGCGCGACACTTTCTAGATGGCCGGGTACACTATTACACTATTCACAGCAGGACACGTGCTACTATACTAGGTATTAATGGCATGGGTTGGCCAAACAATTCTGATTGACCAGGTTCCTCAACTAAAGACCTATCTAACGAATATCAGACGCATGCTACGGTATCGGTGCACCAATTTGTTTCTAAAGCTCCTCGCTCGAGGAGGTCTACACCCCACCCAAACGCTGATTTTCGATAAAAACCTGAAAGGGCTATCCAATGAACAATCCCGTGCCCTTGGTACACAACGCCACATCCTGCAAAACAAGAATAGAATTCCCGACGATTTTGGGCTAAGGAGCCCCTTCATTCAGGAAAGAGTTCGGCGAAAACGTGCTACCTCTATCGCAGCACGCGTCATCGAACAAAACGGGTGTATTCATAAGGGAAGCACTCTTGGCCAAACACGTTTCTGACTGTGGAGCCCCTCAACAGACAAACTAACCAACATCGTTGTGTTTCAGAATGTTTTTTCGTTTTGTACCTAAGACATGGGGTGGTTCGTCGGGTTGCTCTCCTTTTATTTTTCAAAGACGCATGATACGGTAGAGATTCACCCTTCCTTTTTTTGAGGCTCCTCACTCGACGAGCTCAGTACGTCTCCCAAAAAAAACTGATTCTGTAGAAAAAATAATAGTGCTACCCGATGGACAATCTCATGGCCTAGGTATACCACGAAAATTATAGCGAAAAAATATATATCGAAATTCCGACGATTTTGGGTTAAGGAGCCACGTCTTTCAGAAACAAAAAAAGCCAAAAAGTGGTATCTCTATCGTGGCACGAGTCCAACGCCAAGTTTTGGGTGAGGTCTAGAACTCCCCAGGTGAGGAGCCTCACCGAAATCAGGCGCAGCCCTATCGTACTGTCATTACGGGGGAACATAATAATCAGGACCAAATCTGTTTAGTAAAAACGGTAGAACATATAGGTTTTTGTTCATGGCGTGGGTCCTGATTACTATGGTCCTCCCGTAATAGTACTATTAGCACTATCAGTCCTATTAGTAGCATGCGCTTTAAAGCTGATGTTAGTATGGGGCACAGAGCTTCAATAAGCCACGGTAGGGGGGATGTTACAAAATCATTTTCCCTGCCTACTATAGGCTACTCGCGCGAGTGGCTTGTGTGCCTCGCTCAAAAGGGACATAAAACATGTTTTATTGGCGCAGCGTAACAAACGATCCCATGCCGGCGGTATATATTGCGAAGCCAAAAACCACAAAAGCATAAAGAAACCATGCACCCATCACTAGCGCGAGAATTAAAAGTTATCCTCCTACCGTGGGCCTCGGTCAGCTCCACACGAGAGGAGCCTCACAATAGAAGAGGTGCGCCACTACAGTAGCAAGCGTCGCGAGTGGCGATTAGTCGTTGGAAAAATAAGCCCTACATGTAACTCCCCTATTTTAGCCTTGGTCTTAGTTTATGCCCTTTCTTTTTCACTCCGAATCTAAAGCCCGACCGCGACAAGCTACCTCGCGCCCATTGCTCCCCCGGCGTCCCGTTTCTCTCTCTTCAGATTGTGCCGTGTGCAGCGAAGACACCGCCCCAGGAGCAATGAAACTCTGCCACACATGCTCAGGGACAGCCATAAAAACCGGGCTAGCGTTCTTTACCCTCGTGGCAGTACTTGCGGTGGTGGTGGGGATCTTGGTTGTATCGCACCTGGTCAAGGTGGTTGGTTTTGAGGGAAGGGACGCGGACAACGAGCAGCGAGTCTGGTGGCGGCGATCGCCTCGTTACTGGCATAGTCGCCTGATGCAATCCTTCCCGCTTTCGGCTTTCAGGATCCTTGTCGTGGCCATTCAGATCGTCACTCAGGTGCGCTTTCGTCAACCTCCTTTGAGCCGCTTTACGCTATGAGTCGCATTTTCAAACAAAAATGCTTCTCACTGACGGAGCTCTTAGAGTAAGGACTTGTACTATTTCTAGCCGATGTGTACAGTAGCTAAACTTATTACCAGATGTTCGTTAGATATTTAACCAACTTGATCGTGTACTGGGCTTATCGTGAAACGTTTCTCAACTTGGTTATCTGGTGGCGGCAGCCAACACCATACTGGCATACCCGTCTCTTGCAGTCCTTTCCTCTTTCGGCTCTCAGGATCCTCGTCGTGGCCATCCAGATCGTTACGCAGGTGCGTTTTTCGTCACCTGCTGAGCTTTGGAGTCGTGCTATGGTAGTAGTACAGTATTCAGCTCAAACGATTTTTCACCTGACGGAGTTCTTGGACCAGCGAGCTACCCAATATATTGACGACGCGTGCAACGATAGAGGTAGAACTTGTGAGCTGTTTTTTTTTTTCTGTATGACGGAGTTTCTTAACCTAAATTCGTCGGAAAGTCATTTATATATTTTGCAATATTAATGCTGTTTACGAATACCTAGGCCATTAGTTTGGGCATCGGGTTTAAATGTAGTACACTCAAAAACATGCTTTAGGGTGAGGCATAGAGCTCCTCAAGTGAGGAGCCTCAGAAGAAAAAAACAATGGTTCACCTTTTTCGTAGCACTGTAGCTAAAAAAATAAATATGTACTACGGGGGACCATAGTAATCAGGACCAAATATGGTTAGTAAAAACAGTGGAATATATGAGTTTTTGTGTGTATCGTAGGTCCTGATTACTATAGTCCTCCGTAATAGTGGTCGTTACATGTGTAGACCATAGGATAGTGTCTCGGGCCTTTCGTCGAAGATATCTCAGTTCAGGTATCTGGTGTTGGAAATCAATGAAATACTGGCAGAGCCGTCTCTTGCAGTCCTCTCCGCTCTCGGCTTTCAGGATCATCGTGGTGGCCATCCAGATCGTCAGTCAGGTGGCTCTCTGAAAATATGTACTTAAGTATGCCCGCAAACTACCCTGGTCTTGATACGTGCGTAGAAAATACGGATGTTGTTCTTTGCGGACATCGTCGTGATGTCAGACCAGCACCGAGCGACATGTACCCGCCCGAATGGTTTTGGGACCCCACCTATAGTGGCTTCAAATGCAACACGTGCCGTGATACCAACGTTTTAGGAAGAGCGAGCGTCATGAAGCATTTCGGACGCTTGCTACAATAGGGGTAGCACGTTTTTGGCTACAAAAGTTTCTGAATGACGGGATTTCTTAACGCAAGAGTTTCGGCGTGTCGTTCTTGTTTTGGAAAATTGTTCGTTGTATGCGTAGGCCATGAGATGGTTCATCGGGTTGAACTCTCCCCTTTTTGTGGAAGTCAGCTATTAAGGAGGGCCATAGTAATCTAGTAATGAGGAGTAATCTAGTAATGAGGACCAAATATGGTTAGTAAAAACAGTGAAATATATAGTTTT
>JAYJMJ010147122.1:0-17394 GCA_036873875.1 Laminaria ephemera
ACCGCTGGTGTCCACGGCTATCCACGGCTATCCACGGCTATCCGCGTAGACGCCCACGGCTGCCCACGGCTATCCACGGCATGCCGCGGAATTCCGTGGCAACCCGCGGTGGTGCCCGTGGCAATCCACGTAAACGCCAACGGAAGCACCCGCGGCAACATCCACGGAAACGCCCACGTACACCCCCACAGCAAGATCCATTATTTGACGTTTTTACGGAATTCCGTGCCAGTACCCGCGGGTTGCCATGGAATTCCGCAGAAGATGCCGCGGGTGTCCACGGCTATCCGCGGAGACGCCCACGGCTGTCGACGGCTATCCACGGCATGCCGCAGAATTCAGTGGCAACCCGCGGCAGTGCCCGTGGCAACCCACGGAAACGCCCACGCCTGTTCCCGTGGTATTTCCGTAGCGCTGACCGAGGTTGTTGCCGCTCATACACTCGCGGCTGTTTCTGTGGGTGTTGCCGTGGAAAATACAGTGGGTGTTGCCGTGGCAAGCCGCGGGTTGCCATGGAACTCCGCGGAAGAAGCCCCGGAATTCCGTGGAAACAGACATAAAAAAGTAAGATAATGTACATCCCTGGAATTTATCCGCGTCATCACCTGATAGCAACCAGAACATTTATCCTTCAACCCGACACAGGAACCAAAACCGTCAGTTGATACACACTTTTGTACGGAGAGCAACTGCCGGCAGTATCCCCTCGCTCTTCAAGGTTCGGCCAGCATCGCCCTAACCAAAATGATGCTCCCAACGAACACTTGTCCACGCCTAACCCCGCGACAACACTACGATTTCGTGGCTGCCAGGGTGTTTTGCCGGGGCTTCCTTGTTCAATTCATATCCGGAGATGCGAAATAGTTCCTGCCGTCCCTAGAATGCGTGTTACAAACCGCACAAGCGCAGACTTAGTCACGGAGAGCATCGCACTCATTGTGTCGGTGTTCGACGCCGCAACGCCGCGAAATAGTCAATATGTGTGGCCCGGTCACAACGGTATGTGTCATGACCCGATCAGAGGAAAACTCCTGTGTCCGCGCCAGGTGTAAGACCGGCTGCCCCGTCCGTTGCGTGGGAGACCGTTCTCCTCCGAACATTATCTTAAAGTTCTGCTTGCTCCTCTGGCGTCGTCTGGAGCGAAAACCCCATTTCATTCCATGCATAGTGCAGGTCGTCGTACAGCCGGCGGTCGTGGCTAGCGGAGAATGCCTTGGGCTCCTGAAGAATACAAACGGCCGGCAACGACTGAGCCCTAGATACGGAGAGGTGGAATATAAATCGAAGAAACCGTATGCTTGCAGAAAACACATATAAGAAAACTACCGTACACGTTGGCGCATTACTTAAATCGTTGAATGATACGTAATATCATATTCCGAAGGTGATATATAAACTGGGATTAGGTGAAGACTCTATCGTGTGAACACCGGCGTGAACGACTCAGCTTTAGGTTTACCTTTGTACGAAATCAAACCAACCGACACAGTGATACACGATCAACCCAAGAACATAACTCTCTCTGTCTCCGTTCAAGCACAAGCGGGAGTACGTATATACCCTGACGACAGTGTCAATAGCATTTATGAAGGACATATAAGCGTCGTACACGTTGTGTCAAATATCGGGTGAACTAAGATTTCGAGGGTGGTAGAGGATCAACTGAGAAACTGAGCCCGAAGCCTGATACATCAGCGAACGCACGAAATGGAAGCTGCTGCCGGCCTACAACAGTGGGGCTGTGACATGTTCACACACTTTACGAAGGAAACAATGCGGAACCTTGTGGTCCGAGCTACGACGAGCAATGCATATAGGTTTATCACGATGTTCGTACAGCGTGAGGTTCTCCAAGCTTTTGGATTGGTTTATGGACACAGACGAATGTGAGTTGTTTGAAAAATACGAGGGGAAGGGCATACGCTACAACCGTATAAGAATGAACGACCCAGTACTTTGAGGCTTAAAGGGCATCTAGACCCAGTTTTTGGGTGAATCGTAAGGTCACACCGTGTAGCGCGCCATGGCGATGGTAAAGCCTTCACACCGAAGTATGTCGGAACACCCGGGGTCAGTGCATACGTGTTGTTAAAATGTGTTCTCCGCCCCCCATGAACAATATTAAATACAAAGACGTCTATGCTAGTACATTGTTATCATCTCCCAGAAGCAGTCACATGGTTTGTCGTCACTAGAAATCGTTGAGGGTTAGAGACACTCAGGAACGCTGAGATGACTGGCAGACGATGGGACGTGTGCGTTTTGTACGGTCACCGCATCGTCAAAAAAGCATGCAGACAGTTCGCTTCAGTCTCACCCCTGGTAAACCTCACTTGTAGTCAAAGCGTACTAGTTGTTTCGATCCATAAGCACACGCCACGAGCATGTTATCCGTCCCCGACCCCTCCTATAAGGCACAAACTAATTCCCTTGGGTTTGACGTACCTGTAAGAAGGAAATGGAGACCGCCTTGAAGGCGTACAACAACACCTCGGACGTTGCAAACGTGGTGGCGGAGATCACCACGCAGAACAACATGCCAGGGCCAAGTGATGCACCTAGCATCGAGATCGGGAGGAGCATAACCAGAGCCGCCCATGGAAATATTCCCATCATACAGCCACCCGCGGCGATAAAGAAATGCCCATTTTCCGCCAATCCTTGGTTGATGAACATGGTAAGATAGTACTTCCGATACAGTCTCCAGGCACGACGCGCAGCTGTTGAAAAACGTAGGGATGCAAAACGTAGGTCTGTTCTATGAATGTGAAGGTGTTCTGAAGTTCGGTTTCCCTGGAGCCTGTGGTAAGGACTGCAAACGCGTGTAAGCAGAACCGTAGATCGTTCTGTATAACCAGCACAACTAACAATGGCGTTCGTGCAACCCTCTACACACATAATCGGCGGGAAAATCGTTTGGAAAAAGGATCTTGACCCGCTTCCGATTAATGAACCGCGACGAAACGATGTCTGTTGCGAGGTTTGACTCAAGTTTCAAACGCGACACACCGTATGCCTTTCACCCGTTATCCGTGTTCTGCCGCGTCAACTGTTTACCCTTTAGAGATATATTACGAACCTGGGTAGTCGACCTAGGCTCGGTAACGTCTTCAGATACATAAACGACTTACGGTTTATGCGAGAAATACTGTTTTCGTCTAGTTCCTGCTTTCTATTCGATTCTAGAGTCGTGCGTCGTCTTCGGCATCTTCAACGTGTGACGCAGCATGCCCAAACAGTGTCGATATTCGACAGCCACGGTGGTATAGCATTTCGTCGTTCGGTGTGGCGTAGTTCGGTCATGGGGGTGGTTTGCTGGAGTTTTTACTTTCATTTTTCGTCACGCCAAGCTAACGTGATCGGCCTTTGCGCCGGATTACCTTTGCGCCGGATGACGTTATATATGTCGCTGCAGTTACCCAGCTGCTGATAGCGTTGGCGGCTCTTGCGCGACATTGAAGCTTACATTGAAGATGCCCTATTTTCATTTCAGACATTGACCTCTACACATTATATCGCGAATGCAGAACTAGAAAGCAACGGAAACACAACTGGACCGCAATATCCATAAACCGGAAGATGCAGCGAAGGTTTCCACCCATTCCACACACCTTCTGAGAAGCCCAGGTGATTGACGCTGATAACGCTGACCGTAGTGTCCAAGACACAGTGGGCGGCGCGCCCCGCGTAGAGGAAACATAATCTAATGACCCAGACGCTGGGATTAAAATGATTGTGAACGATCAACGGCCATCTGGAGACACTGCCGATCCCGGCTGCCTTGGACATCGGCCTGCATCACGAACGGGTCAAAGGTCAATGAGTAGACATCGAGCTAGCACTGCATATACATGTATCCAACGGCGCACGTATAGTGCAGCGGGGCGAGCGTTCACGAGCCCCTCCTCTGGCATAGCAGTTGGAAACGTATTTACCCCAAGAAGTTGACCACCCGCCCTGATGAATTGTATTCACAAGGGTGCAGATGCCGCAGTTTTGGCCGGAGCAGCACACGAGAGGGTCACAGCGTTTAGTTTTCGATCGCCATGAAATACATCTGCAACAGCAACCAACAAGTCTTCTTTCCATCCACACCTTGGTTTCGAAACCATCCGCTACCACCGCCTGCTTGAGATTGCGGTCATCGCTGTTATGAGTTTCTCGTATACGTTTCAAGTACCGTTTCACATATAGTAAATACTTGGTCCTCGCGGTTGGTCCCACGTGCCACGTCGACGAAGGCTCCTTCAAAATTGGAGAAAACAAAATTTATTCGTCGACAGGTACGATGCCTACTTAATTGAATACACTGTACACATTCGAGACGCCGTACACTTGTAGCCCCAGGGAGAGAATCACTTCAAGGCCCGTCCTCACCCAAACGAAGAACGAATCACGCGGCGAGACGATATCCACGGGGACTCGACGTGGTGTTGGGAGGACCACCACGACGCCACGGAGGCCGACACGGTTGCGACGACGATATTGGCCGGCATGAAGGAGCTCCACATCACGCTCGCCATCCAGAAGAACGCCAGAAAAATATTCGGGCTGCTAACATCGCATCCAGAGTCGTCAGATATATTGTGCCCGTGGCACTCACAGGAGAGTGCCACATTCAACCACCATTCTCCGACGTTGCAGTCGATTGCGCGGTATATAACCCCATCGGGGTCATGCACGGTTTGGAAATATATTATCGAGCCGAACGAGGCAATGCCGGCAACCGTAAACCACATGAGTCGGAAAGCCATCAAGCAGAAGGCCCAGCCTAATATTGTGGGTGTAGACGTGACGGCCTTAGCGGCAACCTGTAAAAATGCGAATAAAGAACGGGTGTATCGGGGTTGAATATAAAAAGAGGATAGAGGAATTGGGCAACGCGTAGAACTAGCAGAATTCCAAACGCAAACACCACCAGCGGCACCAAGATGTTGATTGACATGCATCAAACGAGTATACGTGAGCGTGTCGATTGTCGCCGTTGCTACAAAACGTTAGGCAAACAATATCATCAGGAACAAACCCACACTTTTCGACGCCGGCCTTTAACGATCCACTTTCCCTCCCGGAATTCTCCCGATACCAACCAGAGCGATAACAAGGCATTACGTGCTACTCTAGGAACAAATATTGTGCCAACTGCAAAGTGCACCGAGCAATTGTGACGGCGCGTGGGTCCAATAAGCGTGAAGACGATCAAGAACCCCCCTACTCGAACCATCTGTAGCATATGTCGCGGTATCACCTTCAGGTTTGCCGTTGCGAAGTCAACCCGGCCTCGACGCGAGCGGAATACGTTTGCTATAACGGTGCACACGATAGACAGGACTACCGCATTGCACCGTTCACCGTCGTAGAACATTTTAGTCGCTCCTCCCAGACACATCAAGATGGAGACCGCAATGGCCACCTGTCAGAAGATGTGTTGACAGTAAGGTTCAGTTAGGCCGAGTTGGCAGACGACATGCCAAGTAAACCAACACGCAAGGTAACCCAAGGCCATGTTTTAGCATCTTCTTAATGTACCTCGTCATCGCGAGGGATCGACAGAGGAGCGAACATATAAGAGTAGCTTATTTCGGTTTCCCCACCGGCACGTAAACCGAATGCCGATGGAGAGCTTACGCGAAAGACCTCGTGGTATCGCTAGAGTTGAGCGCAACCCCTCATGTCGTTAAGTACAAGCGAGGTCATCAGAAGCAGACCAAGCCAACATTTTGACCTTTCCGAACCTCGTCATGTACCATTTCAAGTACGGCTACATTGTTCGAAACTTTCGTTCAGGCTTTTCGCATGCAGATAGAAGAGGTACGGCTGACGTCTCAGTACAACTTCGGTTAGCTCCAACAAACATTTTATTAATAGCATCTGTAAGGACACCATAACGTCGGTGAAAAGTCATAATCACGCTACGAGTAGCGTGTTTAGTCGTAGTTGCATACTTTATTCGCACAAATGGAGAATGCACGTTAGCTCTTTTGGATATATTCTGCTTTTCAGTTAACCTATTTCTCCTTGATCTCGTTATGTAGACCCTCTCAGTTGCCCGACGGCGTGAACATGGTAAGAGTTCGATAGTTTATCGCTACGCTTGACCATCGAGGTAGACAATAACACTGGAACACGTGACACGCGTTACCTGTGCCTCCAAGCCGGTTTCGTTTGTGCTACGGCATTCTCTGTATGAGCATGCGAATAATTGTCCGTCCGTTCAGCGTTGCTATAAAATATTGTCTTAACCTTTAGCACAGTCTTCGGGAACCTTGTGATCGCCCGGAGTAGTATCCACGATAACCCATATGCCGATGGAATGACCACCATACACGTCATAAGTATCACACCCGCTTCGCCATGACTAATGGTGGACGCCCATGTCATCAGTTGCAGAACGTCTCCTACAGCCGTCAGCGCCGTCCTGTGAAAGTACGCAGCCTGTCAGTGTGACAGATTGAGGCAGAGCAAATGGTGTGTGGTGAGGTTGCGAGGGGCAGGATTCAGCAACACATTCCGAATGTAGTTCGGTAGGTAGTAAAAAGACTCGCCGACAGCAGCACGGGGAATCGTACATAAACACGTGAAGATGGTATCCCGGTGGTCTCCGCATCATATTTTCGTGGACCCGTTTTCCCGCGGTCACCACTGGTGACGAGTACGCTGTTGTTGTCGATTTGACGTCGCCCGTCGGTGACAGTCAGTGTAAGGAACTTTTCTGCTGTCACCACTGGTGACGAGTACGCTGTTATCGATTTGACGTCGCCCGTCGGTGACAGTCAGTGTAGGGAAACATGTCGAATCTACGACCGATGGCGGAATTTGGGCGATGCAGTAGCCAGAGAACTCAGGAAACCTCTGAAAATCCCAGGAGTGGATCTACGAATAAGCAGCTATGCCTTTCTGGCCAATGAACAGAGCAATCTAAAACGATGTTACCACTCGAATAGTAGATGATGGTGATGACGGGCGAGGTAAAATTGGGGGACAGCACTACCAAATTGGGACTAACTCTCCATCACCCACATCGAAGAGGCCGCTATCCAAGCGCTTTACGCGTTCGGAAGAAATATATATATATACAAGATTTCCGTTCGGAGGCGTGATATAAAAATAACGAGGGCGACCCAAGACAAAAGGCACAGATCAACCTGACTGAATACTCGTTCGTGTATCTATGATATATCTTTTGTACGTTTGGTTCGTGTAAGACACGGTATACATTATAGCGCTGATGACGTGTTAATAATGGGGAGGTTACTACATAGAAAAAAAAAGTGTGAGAAGAAGAGCCGGCCGAAGCAATAAAAAACACCAAGATAGCTCAGCACACTAAGTTGTTGTTGTGACATAGGCAGATCACAGCAGCAGCAGCGAAGCAGCAGGACCGAAAATGTAAAAATGGAGTGGTTACACAGAAAACGAAAGCAGTTTAACTGTGATTAGAAGAGCCGGCGGAAGCAATACAAAGCACTAAGATAGCACAGAACACTTAGTTCTTGTTATAGGTAGACCACAGCAGCAGCAGCGAAGCAGCAGTGCCGAAAATGTAAAAAGCTACGAAAAAAACACTCAAAACGTTTTCGCAAATTGGGCGGGAACGTACCCGTCTAGCTATCATATCGTACAGCTACATACGTACAACAGCAAAAAAAGCAGCCTGCCTATAATAGAGCAAAAACAGCAGTCATGAAAGTCACTAACGAAACGGAAAAGAGGCACAAAACAAAAGACTCTTGTATCTTGTACGGCCAAACATTTGACAAATAAAACAAACTCACACATATAAATAGGTACGTAAATTTCGAGATAGGCAGAGTACGAGTCTATAGTATTAATAGTGCCGGTTGATTAGTACCACTGCTTTCTACAATACCGGTAAAATCGCTTTTAATTCCTGGAACTCTCTATAGAAACTATGTATCATATGGCAACCCTATTCCAATAGTATTGGTGTCCTGGATTGTTCGGGGATATTGGGCTGGCACATACCGGCACTACTGGGAGCCCCATGTAGACAGACTACGAGTATACAGTCGTACGCGACTAAACAAAGAGCAAATGCTAAACACACCGAGACCACATCGGAGCAGCAGTCAGCCACGGACACATTCGTACAGCAGCAGAGCAGTAGCAGCAGCAGAAAGGCATAGCAGAGCAGAGAATGATCATTCCCGTTTTAGCCGTGTTCTTGTCTCCCTGTTACGCTGTCTTGCGTCGTCTAATTTCGAGTAGTTTTGCTTGAAGGCATGTATACGTGTGCTGTCATTGCTGATCAAGTACGTTGGTACGGGCTATCTTGAGTGCCGCTTGAATATTGCCGTTGGTCCCTATAATGCCAGTAAAATCGCTTGGCACGACTGGAACTCCTAATTATAGTAACTACGTATGGCAACCCTATTCCGATAGTGCAGGTGTCCCACTTAGTGCCGGTATTTTGGGCTGGTACATACCGGCACTATTGGCAGAAGGACTGGTCTGGTGTGAAACCTCACGCTGCAGCGACAACTTCAGAGGTGCCGAACCCCGACCACCGCAAAATGGCGCATCAGAGTACAGCAAACCCTCTCGCGGCCTACGTTTTGCGTTGGGCAAACCGCAGCAGCAACAACAGTATAGGGGCAGCTTCTGTGTAATCAAACGGAGTACCGGTACATACTCGTATTATGTAATACGACACAATGTATTTCGTCATGCGGCCGTACACACAGCATTGCGCAACACAACTCCCCCAATTTTGCAGGAATAGACAACCGGAGAAGGAAATAACAACAGAACCACGCCGCCGCCACTGTACCACCCCTGGTGTTACTGCTTCTGCTGCTGCTGCTGCTGGTGTGCTGCTGTTGTTGTGCTGTTCTCCTGTGTCTCTTCGTTGTGACCCAAAAATGTACCAGGAACCAGGTAGGTACATAACTGGTAGGTGTGTATGACGTTCAACTTAGGGCCGTTCCTAACGAACGCAAAAACACCTGACTCCAGACGAAATATCACGATTCCTGACGTTTTGAAATTCTGAAAAGTCACGTTTAAGGAAAATAACTAATGTCTTTTGTCAGGAATCCTGACATAATTTTTTTATCAAAATTTCAAAACTAGGCAAAAACAGGATTCCTGACAAATGCCACGATTCCTGTAAATGTAACGTTTTTTGTCACGATTCCTGAGATTGTGTTCGTTAGGAATGACCCATGTGTCCTTTAGGAATGCCCGTAACTCAAGTTTTGAGAGGCTGGAAATGGAAAAAAAACAGTTGCAGTATGCATGACGCACAACTGACAATTTCAAAAGCTGAAAAAGAAACAAAGGCCCGCCAGCAATTGAAACATTTGCACTCTATCGCCCCAAAAGATGGAAAGGCCCAACAGCAGTTGAAACTTGAAAGTCTACCCAGCCCATGAGGCGAAAGTTTTATCGACCACCGCAATAAAATCTTGTCTGTAACTATCTATATAACCGCGTCAAAAAAAAAAGAAACTAACCGTGATTCTGGGCTGTGTGTTATGTTCTGCAAAATAAGTGCGTGCTTGTGCCACTACTGCAGCATATCTCCACATATATGATACGCATCGACCAGAAAGTCAGGTTCACGGTTGACACGGCGCTAAGAGAATTGGATTATAATATCGGGATCCGGGGCAGCAGCTACACTACAATAGGTATTTCCGGTATAATAGATAATCTGTGACATCAAGCTCGTTGCAAGTTGCTTTCGCAATATATGGTTTCGAGCCGTGTTAAGATTCGATATACGTTGTTGGCGGGCCCATACTACACATCTCCTAGAATTAAATTCAGGTTTTCAACCCCTTTTTTCGGCACTGCCACAGTACCCCGTAAAGAATGCTAGACCTGTCGCCATCTTCGAGAAGTATGTACTATTTCGCCTACGTTAATTGCTTGCATTGTGTTTCACATGCTCCATGACGACAACCTCAATAAGACGAGGGTACGGGTAGTCGAATACGTATGCCCGCCTAGATTCCCTCCCCGGTGCCAATCCTCTACTCGAGGTGGCGTGCTTCGGGACTATTCAATCAATGAACATCGCCGTTTGTATGTACCTACGTCGTACGTCACGCATATTTTATTAACGCATCGGCGGTGTACCTCGTGGAGGTGCATACGTGCAAACAAATACAACTAAACTTACGTCTGGAGTGATCGCTTTGAATAGCCCAAGCACGTTGGCTTAACTACACTTCTTAGGACGACTAGCCCTAGCAGACTGGCTCTCTAGCGCCAGTAGCTGACAGCAGGCGATGATGCACGATGCACAGCACGATTAGCGCGCAGCAGGCGGACTTCAAGCGTCAGCATCTAAGGTGACGTGGTCACGGCACCGTACCTGTACGAGTATAGCCCGTACTTTTTGTCAGCAACGAATGACAGCAAACGTATGGCATGCATACCTTCAAGCAGAGCTCGACACTGACAGCGCCACAGCGCCACGGGAATAGCAGAACATGGCGGTTGGGGGAACGGTCCTGCTCTTGCTCTGCCCGCCTGTGGCTGCTGCTGCTGCTGCTGCTGCTACTCCTACTGCTGCTCTGCTGCTGTACGAGTGTGTCTGTAGCTGCCTGCTGCTTTATTGCTGTGGTGCTCGCGTGTTTGTTCACCCCAGACCAGTCGTAGTATGCTATTTGGAGAAGGACAATATCGGGGAAACTAGTATTATCGAGGAGGACCATAATAAGAAGTGTACAATTAATGTACTGGATACTATGAAGAAACTCGAATGGATGGACCATGATAAATAGTGAACTTTGTTTACTGGCTGCTATGAAGGACCAAAAATTGTCCGCAGCTTATTCTAAGCATGGACAGACATCAATTTGTCTAGGTATGTCACAGCATGCCTTTTGTTGATTGTACTTTGGTGCGTGGTACGGTTATGACAATGGTTGATGATACTAAGGAGTCCCTATGGCGGATTGGCTCTATTGTTGTGGGAGATTCATACCGGAATATCCCCGGGTTGACGGTATTTCCCGCCGGATGGATTTCCCCGATGACTTTACCTTTCCCTTTCCTTTCCTCTACGCTGTGACCAAAGGATATGATAATATGTATATGTCTGCTTTATTTGGATGATGGCGACGCGGACGCTCGAGGAGCGCGGGCAATACCTCTTCTCTTCTGTCGGCAACCGACCCCTCTAGCCAGCTTCTGTCCGTCAGCGGGTGATCCTGTTGAGACTCCTGACTATTAGTAAACACGATATGTCGTAAACGTACGATAGAAGGTGCGTTAGGTGCTGCGAGAACTCTCCCGGGTGAGGGAGAGCTGAGGACCCTTATTCGAATCTGCTTGAGGGCAAGTTCGATGTGGCCTGGAGGGTGTTGGTGGCTGACGGAGGGTTATGGGGCAGTAGCAGCAGCAGCAACAGACGGACGTAAGACTGGGGGGACGAGACTGGAGCGTCTCGCCTGGCAAGGGCGCCAGCGGGCGGTGGCGCACGGGGGTACCTTTCCCCCGTTCCGGTCTGAAAGGCACGAAGGTCTTGTTCTTTCATTTTCGTCTGCTTTTGGTTTTGCTCTGTTTGCATCGTAAAGTACTTGATTTAGTGTGGCGTATATTTGCCGCTTTGCCTTCCTATGTTATATTACAGTAGTAGTGTAGACTACTGCTGTGACTTATACTACTGCTTTAGTAGGGCTGCAAGCCTGCGAGCTGTTGAACTCTACGTGTCGGTCGTACACTAACATCATTGCTAATATAATAATAGATGTTGATATGATATACGCTTGGCACTTGATATCGTATCAGCGGATTTTCGACCCACAATTTTCTTGATGGTTGATAATTGACCAATGGATACGGGTGGTGCGCTGTCACCGCCTATATTTCTACCTGGTCAGTACATACTGGTAGTATTCGTGTTTTTATTTTTCACCGCAATTCTGGGGGACTGCGTACCATACGAGTAGCAGAAAAGCAACCCCATAGGTGAGAACTGAGCACTATATAGGACCGACATTTTCCGAACCCTCATTCCCTCCCTCCCTTCTTGGCTTGGTGAATCTGTAAGGCTTAGTTTGGGACACGACCCGCCGTTCTAAAGTGCACTGATATTCCATACGATCTGCGAGGAATCTCACAACAGGAGGAGATGCGGAAGGAACCGAAGCCTGTTGCCCAGATGCAAGGCAAGGGTGCGAGCGTTGCCGGAATTGAGCCTGAGCTGGTAGCCCCGCTTGGTACTTAGGCGGAGAGCACTGAACCGCAGCAGCAGCAGCGGAAGCGGCCATCTCAGCAGATGGCAGAAAAGGAAACTTAATGTTTGCTTGATTCTAGGATAATGGAAGGAAAAGCGGTGGCGAGATTTGGTGTATGGGTAATTAGGTGTTGGAATGAGTAGTTTCTACGTACGCACGAGAAAATCAAGTAGGGGAGTGTATACATATCGAGTGTCCGGAGATATGTTATATACTTCAAATATCTGTAAGTACGAAGAATTCTGTTTAGAACGTGGTTTTTATTAACACGGTATCGTATTTGCAGCGCATCGAAGTAGCTATTCGAGGCGGCCAATCCATTAATTGTACTATATTTGTCAGGATGGGAGTAAGTTTGTTTGTCAAGCAGCTAACCGAGGCAGCCAATACATTCATTTAGTCCTTCGAAGAGTTGGACGATGGATGGAAAGTTCGTTTGCCAAGCAGCTGGGCGTCCAATCCATTCAGGATGGAGGAAAGTTGGTTTGCTAGGTAGCCATATCGAGAGTGTTGACGCCCGAACCGGCCAATCGATTCATTCAGCCTTTCGAAGAGTTGGACGATGAATGGGGGAAGATAGCCTGCCAGGAAGGATCCCTGCAGCATTATAAGACCTGTTGATAATTTGACTCTTGACTAAACATCCCCGTGACGCGTAGCGAGAAGTTTGCGCTTTAATGAATTAGTATATTGAGTATACTGTGCTTAGGCAACGCTGGTAATGAAGCCATCTGCTGTTGCAGCTGGTACATAATCGTTGCCATGCAGCAATGAGACAAGTGCTCTTCTACTGGATTGCATGCTTACACACGTGATGTCTGCACAGTTTGCACTGACTTGTGATTTTTATTTTCTGCGTCTGAAAAACAATAGGTCGGGTGTGATGGTTCATTTTCAGTCAACCATTTGACCCACGACCGGAAAAAGTGTAGCGAGTTTCTGTATCTGAGAATTTCTGTGTTCTACGCGTTTGATATGACATCGCAATCTGGTTTTACACATTATAGGTAGATGGTTAGACTATGTACTTTCGGGCATGGTCGTGCCTGTCCTATACAGTACTGTGTACCTCCCGGATACCTGCAGCGCGGATCCCATTATAGTGCGGTCATTTTCACCAGGAAAGAGTTTGTTTTGGACAGCACACTGCTGGTAAATCACAGCACTTCTCACGTATTGTATGGCCTGATGGGTGGGTTAGTGCGTACGTGTTCTTCACATTAAACTGGTCTTTCCACCCTGATGCTGTGTTTTGTGCGATATGGTGCTGTGCCGTCCCGACTAGAATTTACAGTAATTTGATATGTGGGTTAGTGCGTATCTGTTCTTCACATTAAACTGATATGTCCACCCTGATGCTGTGTTTTATGCGAAAAACTATATAGCTGGTAGGGAACGCAGCAATAGCAGCATTCTTTTATGCGTAAACGTAACTACGCACAACCAATATACGGTCGCCGTAATTATTTGTTTTGCGTATAAATTACCTGCAGCTTGTAGCTGGTACGTATCAAGCAAATATTATTTCACTATGTACAGCTGTGCTTTGCACAGCAAAATTGCACAACAAAAGTACTACATGCTGTATAACGTCATACTTGGCAGGATAGTGACCCCCCCTCCCCCATTAATAGCGGTTGCTGTACATTGTTAATGCGTACAAAACTCCGTTGATCACGGGGAGAGGTCGGATACTCTTGTAGTCCAGAGTTGATCAACGTTTGGTGTACGTAGTATACAGGTAACTGAATAAGGTTGGGTACGCTTGTAGTCCAGAGGTGCTCAACGCTTTGTGTACGTACTACACGAGTAATATTGACTGCAGACGGAATGACCGAGACCCCGAGCATTTTTCGTGACGTTAGCGAAAGGTTTGCGCTCTGATTAATTGGTACTCTGAAACAAGAACGCGGTTTGGATTTTGTGTCATCTCGATGCCACATAGGCGCCGAGTCAACTCTGGAATATGAATAGCCTCGACTTTGGAACATGATAGTCTTATTGGGAGGATTTGCGGTGAGTAAGGGGAGTAGGAGGTATGAATGATGTTTTTAAGGTGAGTAGGATTAGGAGCTAGGTATGTTGAATGATCAGTCCTGCGGAAACCTTAAAAGTCTCGTGTCGGCCAACGATCTTTGCGAGCTGAGATGGTACACTGGTGGGTAGACATTTTTCCAGGAATTTATATGTTGGTACTTTGACGGGAGAACTTTCATCTTGGTTTCGGTGCACATCTCCGCTGACGACGGTGAGAGATTCCGCCACGGTGAGGAAGTTCTGAGTATATCCGCGACGAGATCGACGCGCGACTTCACGAATGTGGCTTACGAAGTGTTCTACTGCTTTTTCCGCTGAGGACGGCGTGAATTTGCACAAATGTGACTCATGAAATGTTACTTTCTCCGTAGAGAATGACGTAAAATCTCCATGACCAGGTCTGCAGAGCGCCAAAACTTGTTCAGCCTGTCATAATGACCATCACTATCCCGAAGGAGAGATCCCAGGAGCTGATCAGTGAAAACAAGACCAGGTCTGCAGGTCAATGGGGCATTTGGAGTAACGGTAAGAATGCATGTCCGTGGTTGAATAAGCGCATGTTTATGTTCTAAACAAAGACTCTTGTAAAGCCAACGCGTTTTGAGAGCCTGGCATAATAGGCAATAACAGATCGGGACTGGTTGGACGGGAATCCTGCATTTGATGGGAAATTAGCGAGGCAGACAACTGATGATTTAGAACGTTTGAAATTGGGCGTTTTCTGAATTCCATTGTCTAGTATGACGTTATTATGTTTTGGATTTGAGCATTTGAAGTTTGTGATAGGTTTTTGGTGTGTACCCAGCCGGGAGGCAATCGTTTGGTCCTACAGTGAATTTTAGGACCACCCTGCTAGTACACTCGTTTCAAACCCATTTTACCGGTTGATGTTCGTTTGATTACTGATGTTCAACTCCTATAGCTACGGCAACTGAGTGCTGATTACTGGTTTGATGTTGGAGCTTTCGGATTATGGATTTCGGATTGAAGATGTCGGATTTTGGATTTTGGTTCTGGGACTTTGGAGTTTAGAGTTTAGATTTTGAATCTTAGGTTTTGGAGATTGATTTTTTATGCTGTTCCTGGATTGAGATTATTGGTTTGTGGAGTGAATTCCAGGGACAATGGTACTGCAATATTTGTTTCTGTCGCAACAGTGCAGGGAGGAAATGATTGACTGTATTTTTCGTGGACTCGTTTAACCTTGAAAAAATGATAATATGGTGTCATAAATGCCGTACCAATTACAAATCAGGGAGGCTGTTGATTGTACTTTGGTGCGTGGTAGAGGACACATGCTTCGATAGAGGTGCACCATTTTTTGTCTCGAGCTCCTCACTTCAGGAGCTCTAAACCTCTCACCCAAAATCGGATTTTGAAAATATTGAAAGTGCAACCCGATGACAAATATATGGCCTAGGTATAGAATACAATCACATCGCAAAACAAGAATGATATTCCGACGAGTTTGGGTTAAGGAACCCCGTCATTCAGAAGAAAATAACCGAAACGTGCTACCTCTATCGTAGCATGCGTCAGAGAGATGACAATGGTTAATGATAGTAGCGAGTTCCTACGGTAGATTGGCTCTATAATTGTGGGAGATTCAGAGCAAAATATCCCCGGGTCGATGGCTTTTCCAGCCTGATGGTTTTCCCCGGTGATTTTACCTTTCCTTTCCCTTTCCTTTCCTACACGCTGTGACGAAGGGATATAATAATGTATACATGTCTTCTATATTTGGATGATGGCAACGTGGACGCTCTAGGAGCGCGGCTAATACCGCTTCTCTGTCGGCAACCGACCCATCGAACCAGCTTCTGTCCGCCAGCGGGTAAACTTATTGAGACTCCTGACTATCAGGAAACACTTTGCAAATCATTACCGCTGATGCATCGGCTCAGGTGATGATTACGTCGAGGAAGTAGGTTGGGCGATTCGGAGTACGATATTCCGGACCAAATGATGGGATTGCGGATGGAGTATCACCAGACACAAAAATGGACGGAATACTACAAGGCACGTTTGGCGGAAGCTACAAAGAGCTATTTTGTTGCCATAAACGCATTGCAAAAAAATCGCCATGATATTTAATGCATTAAACGCATTGCAAAATTGGCGGATATTGCAACAAAAATAGCTCTTTAAAGCATATGGGTTGGGCTATATATAACGAACACTTGGCGAGCTGTTCAAAGCCAAGTCTTGACCATTTGTTTATTATGTCGATGAAAAGCCTGCAGCATTTAGCGCTAACGTCTGCAACATTCAATCAGATCATACGACATTCATTCGTGATGCGCTGAGATAATTCATTCAATTAATTTGAGTAACGCTCTGAACGCAACATCAAACATTCGTTCATTCATTCGTTTTAAACGTATCTAGGCCCAATCTTCTAAGTCGCGTCTTAATACTCGGCTTCATCCGGTTTTTCAGAGTGGGACCCGTCTTACTCGCTATATTGCGACTTGGCACGTCTTAGATTCGTCTTAGAATATACCAGGCGCCGCTTATAGGGAGTCCTAGAGAATCACCATGATCACAGCAAGCTGTGGAAACACGACGACGACGGCAGTTGAATCGATGACTCCGACTTGCTTCTTTTTTACCTTCTTTTTTGGGGTCTCCTGGCTTTTTTCTCTATTCCCGGGGACACCCAACCCGGTTCCCCGGACTTTCGGCGATGGCATTTTTATTTCAATTTTGAAAATCTAAAATCGCGATCCATCACCCCCCCCCCCTTCGAGTCACAACCCAAGTTCCCGCCAAGCTACTCTAGATCCTAGCAACACAAACCTCTATCCCAGCACGGCACCGCTGCTACTCGTTACTCTCTGGCAATGGCATCGGCGCCAGCGACACCGGCACCAGCGACACTGGCACCAGTTCACGGGCTCAAATGAAACCTTTTTGCAGTGGAAGGTGTCTCGTGAGGCCACGGCAGCAGGTAGCAGAGGGGGCGTGACGTCGTGGTACCTGCCGTCTGTCATATTGTCTGTGTGCTTGTAAATCACGAGGCTCCGGGGGGCGAGAACCCGTGTCACTTATTTTTTTTTATGTAGTTTTGTAAATCATGAGGCGCCGGTACCGGGGGGGGAGGGGAGGGGGGGGGGGGGGGGGCAATTGCAAAAAACGCCTGTGT
>JAYJMJ010147334.1:0-17380 GCA_036873875.1 Laminaria ephemera
TCATCCTTACTCCAGGGGCCATGCTAATCTTCTCTGTATCGTTCCAATTTTTACGGATGATGACTTTCGTCATTCCACCTGTTTACTACTCTGTAAACTTGGTCCCACCCTCATTCCTCGTACTAAAATAGTTTTGGCCAAAAAACCTATGTTCAAGTGTAAAGGGGGTTAAAGTACGGTTCATTGATGTTTCGACGAAAAAAGCTCCCCTTGGTTTTTCTTGTTTGTTTTTTTCATCTGCGAGTTTCCAACTGGAAGTTGAGTGTTCAAATTTTTTGAAGTGGGACTCTCGGAATGAAGCGGCATTATTTGTTCCCAGTCTCGCAGGTGAACAGCCGTCCCCCATTTACTACTTTACAATTATCTTCAATTGAACATAATTGTTTTATTCACCTGCGGGATTGCAAATGACAAACGCCGCTTACTTCCGAGAGTCTTAATTCAAAAATCTAAAACTCAACCTGTAGTCCGAAATTCTCTGTATTTCGGGGGTTGGGGGAACTTGTCTCGAAGAATGTAGCTGCTGATGTTTATCGTACGGCATAGTTCCATGCTACAGTAACTAAGCTCCATGCACTTGTTTGTGCTGTTGCTTGTCACGTCAGCCATGACAAGGTCATACCCTCAACCATTCCTACTCTCAACTGTCTCGCCACCAGGTGCGGTCCACATAAGCCGCTCCGGCAGGTTCAAGACATACGGGAGTATGACTTTTCTTTACAACTTTGCAAACGACACTGGAGGTAAGACCAATTCTACGAGGCTGCGATGGGGCGGCAATCGTTTCACCAAAACCTTTCGGATTGAGGGGGCTTCTCCACTGAGAAACTACGCAATATCGTTCGAGTCACGCGTGCCACGATGGAGGTAGCATTTTTTGGTTGAGTAATGTTTCTGAATGACGGGGCTCCTTAACCCAAAACTCGTCGGAATATCATTTTTTTTTTGCAGACACTAATTTCAGTATATATGGGGTTTTTTGTGTACCTGGGCCATGGGTTTGTTCATCGGGTTGCACTTGTTTTAGTATGGTCAAAACCAGTGGTCGGGTGAGGTATAGAGGTCTTCAAGTAATAACATGAAAAAAAAGTGGTGCACCTACCTCTACCGTGGCATTGTGTTCTCACAGCAGTATGCAGTATGCAGTATGCAGTATGCAGTATGCAGTATGCAGTATGCAGTATGCGGTATGCAGTATGCAGTATGCAGTATGCTGTATGCTGTATGCAGTATGCAGTATGCAGTATGCAGTATGCAGTATGCAGTATGCAGTATGCAGTATGTGTTAGATGCCGAGGCGACGGGATTGTTCATCAGGTTGCAGTTCCAATTTTGCTGAAAGACGGTTTGTTTTGGGGAGGGTATAGAGCTTCTCGAGTGGGGAAGCCGGAGAAAACGATTGTTCGACGCCTATTTTTGGTGCAGCTGACAGGGTTGTCGCTGCTCACTTAGTTGTTTGGTTGGAATATCTAGGGCAGACGTCTTGCAGCTGTGTATCTGTGTATCTCTGTAAGAGGACAATCTTGTTGACTTCGTGTACAGCAAGAAAATGGATTGCCGTTCCGCGGAAGTCTCCTCAAACCCCTCCGAGAACAGAATTAGCGGGTGGTTGGAGTCAGTCCCGCCCCTTCTCATTCTGCGCTGCTCGCGGGTTGTTGAAGCATTACTTGCTTGATTCGGCAGTTAACTCCCGCGTGTGGTTGTAACGCTGCAGACACCGATTGACATGCTTTACACTTCACCTGTGAAAGCAGGTGCCGTCTACGTCTCTCGCGGTGCTGATTTCGAAAGTTACAGCTCCACGAGCTTCGAATACAATTCTGCTCACATTGGTTTTGGAGGTGAGATAGGCAGGAAGGAGTTTTCAATCCGGGGATGTCCTTGCAGTGCTCGTATTGGTTCAGGGGCGGGTTTCCACCTTTAAGGCATACCAGGTACCTGGTACCTGGTACTCGTGTGGCTTGATTTCACAGAGGCTAAACCAATGAAATCCGTGGGGCTATCCGGTATGCATGTTAAACATTGTTGTGGGCGAGTCCTTCCAGAGCCTTCTCTGCACGTACTGTGGTCCTTATCGTGTGCCATGGCATACATCACGCGGTCTTCGTGGCATTTGGGATCAACAAGAAAACACGAGGACACACGCATGAGCATAACCACCCGCTCCAAATGGCACTACTACCTCTATAGCCTGTACACAGCCTATACCCAGCGCCGATGGATATTGCGCCAGAGGGTCAGCGTTTAGGAGCGATCGGTCAAGGGGAAGATACACACAGATACACACGATATATGTACCGGCACTGTGGTGGTCGGTATAGACGAAAGCGCAGAGGCTGGGCCTCCTCCTGGACTGTGTGCGTCGCTCGCTCGTGCGTTTGGAAGCGTGATGTGCCCTCTTTCGACTCAGTTCTGGCATAAATATGCCTAGCATAAACGCGCACGCTGAAAGGCCCCCTCCTCAGGCTTACGCCGGTGCCTGGTGATGCCTTGCGGGCGCTCAAAATCTTTACACGACAGGTGCGATAGGCGCAAACCGACAAGCGACGTTGAAGGTTTTTGGTCCTTCAATGTTCCTGTACAATGCTGCAGCTACTGACGGAGGTGAGTTAAAGTATACAATACCAGGTATGATAGACATATGGTGTATGAAAAACATATAGACTGGTCTTTGATAAGCAAATAGTCCACGATCAATACATAGTCAACAATAAACATATAGTCTACGTCAAAGACATAATCTAGCTCTGCTCTATGGGAAACGTGTACAGTAGTCTATGATAAGCATAGAGTTTACGATAAGCATAAACGAAGTATAGCGTGCACCACTGCCATTCTTTGGTTCCGTCGAGCAGTATTAAACGTTACGGGTTGAGTCACCGCAGCATGTCACCGTCTGCTGGGGGCTCGTCGAAAAGGGGCAAAGGAACCGTGCACGTATACATACAGTAGGTGTGCCAAGGTGCTATGTAGCGTCAGCCACTCACCGCATAAGCAGCAGAGGAAATAGCAACCATGCCTCCGCGGAAAACACTATGCAAAACCTCCGGCCGCCCCCGATAGGGAGGCGGATGCTACGACGACCGGCGCCCTGCCATATCGATGCATATCGATGACGCGATGGGGGAGCACCCAAACTGTCCGAGGACACATGCTACTAATAGTACTAATAGTACTAATAGTACTTACAGTACGGTAGAGGTGCATCTTTGTTTTTCTGAGGCTCCTCGCTTGAGGAGCTCTATACTTCACCGAAAAACTGATTTGGAGAAGAATGAAAGTGCAACCCGATGAACAAACCCATGGCCTAGGTATACAAAGAAAGTATATTGTAAAACAAGAATGGCATTCCGACGATTTTGGGTTAAGGAGCCCCGTCATTCACAAAATACAGTATTCAAAAAGTGCTACCTCTATCGTAGAGCGCGTCTGAGGTTCTTCACTCCAGGAGGTCCATACCGAACCCAGGCACTTGTTCGTATTTGACTTTCAACATTGACGGTTACGTGTGGGTTCGGGTTTATTGGCATATTCTTGGGTATTTGAATCTTGACTTCTGTGGTTGTATGCGGCGGTGATGACGCATCATGGGATCACTCTCCATCCGCCCTTCCTGCTGGGAGACTACTGCTAAAAGCCTGTAACATCTATCTTGACTCATAGTCAGGAGCTATCGAACAGCACTGACTGTTAAAACATATGAAAGCTCAACGCGATGAGCAACCCCGCGGCCGAGGTATCCAACGAGTGATCTTTTTTTTTATTATGAAACGACAGCAGCAGTGGGTAGTTTCTCAGTTGAGGCGGTTGAGGCGGTTGAGGCGGTTGAGGCGGTTGAGGCGGTTGAGGGGGGCCGTCGGGCCAAAAAGTCAAAAAGTGCTACCGCTATCGTCGCACGCGTCCGGTCGAATCTGCTCAACCCTACCGAACGTTCCGGTTGAGCTCGAGGCCAGACACCGCGCGCACGTTGTTTGCTTACGTACAGGGTAGGACGGTGTGGGTACATTGGTTGCTGAAGGGTAGGGTGGGGGGTACACCGGGCGAAGCCGCAGGTGTGGTCGTCACCCACGACCCGCCCGCAAAAGTATAGGCTGGTACAGCGTTCGATATATGCTACGTCTTGCGTAGAAAATGGCTAGCGGAAAGCGCGAGAGCGTGAGCTAGAAAAATCGATGAAAATCGACGAGTGTAAAGAGCTGATAAAACAATGAGAATGCTGAACCCTATGCGCGATAAAAATGAAGGCGCGTACGGGGGGGGGAAAGGGAAGACACCTGTGACCACGGCTTGTCCAGAAGCTCGCTGAGGGTAAAATTTCTTATGAGCTGAGCTGAAAGATAAAAGTGATGATTAAAAAAAGAGAAAAAAGGGGTGTACCTAAACCTTTCTGAGGCGACTCGCGTGAGGAACTGTATATCTCACCCATAATCTGACCCTGGGAGATATAATGGTTCCATTTGCCATCTGACAATGCACCGCCCCAAATTTAATAAATTCACGCTAATTCAAGACATTCATTATTTTCCGTCGTCGAAGCAGGTGATGCCCGCCCCCCGATCGACACATTCATAACCCCACGATACAACGCCCTAAATTTAGTTTAATTAATTCATACCAATTCAAGACATTTATAATTTTCCGTCGTCGAAGCAGACGATATGTAGCGCTTGTTCCCATCATACCATCCACGCTGAGAGATACTGTACGCTTAACCTGATGAACAATCCCATGGCCTAGGTACGCAACGAAAACCATGACCAAGATACACATGAGATTCCCACGACGTTGAGCCGATCCTCAGTTGGAGAGGCCGATCAGTCAGAAATACGTAGCTCCAAAAGTGCCGCCTCAATCGTATCACGCGTCATTGGGGTACTGCTCCTACCACAGGAAGCGCAATGCGACCAAACCGGGTGTACTCTGGACACTCGGCCTTTTCGTGCGTCCACTTTCCTTGTTGGACTTGCTTTGTGAAGCTGTATCACATTTATCTTTTCGGCGACTCCCTAGAGTAGCGAGTTTCGGAGTAGAGTTTTCTTTTTTCAGATTGTGAATCAAGACTCTCAAAATTAAGCGGTGTTTCTCGGTCCTAGCGCTGCAGGTGAAAAAGAAAGTTGGAATTAGCGTAGGATATTATTGCAGTGGTATTCCTATAATAAATCTAAGATTTCTCTTCACCTGCAGGACTGGGAATGAGAAACGCCGCTTAATTCTGAGAGACTTAATTCCACATATCCGAAAAATTAAGCCCCAGTCCGAAGCTCTCTACTGAAGAGTAGTTATGATGGATAAGACGCACCACGCTATACCCCCGCTCGACCAGGTGCTGTAAGTATGATGATTGAGGCACACCACGCTATACCTCCGCTCCACCAGGTGCTATAGGCGCAAGTATTTGTGACAAGCTACATCTCATGGTGGAGTCGAACTTCACCGGCAACATCGCGGTGGACTCTGGAGGGGCACTGTACAGCTCAAGCGTCGGGGACTTCATGGTCACAGACGCGGTTTTCATCGCTAACGAGGCGAATTTGGGGGGGGCGGTGGCAACCTTTTCTACAGGCTTCAATGACCCTGACGTTGCGCTCTCTACGTCAACCACGAACGCCCTAACACCGGCGGCGTACCGCAACTGCACCTTCAGCGAAAACGTCGCCGCCTCTGAAGACGGAGCAATTTACTCTGCTGGAGGCTTCGACGACATTCGAGCCTCTCTTTTCCGCAACAACTCTGCAGGTCAGGCTTGGTTTCGCCGTGGTGCCTCATCCTTTGCCCCGGTACGCAACGCACTGTGTCATTTTCCGTTGTTGGGCTCGGCAGCTCCTGCGACTAACATACCGTCTGCATATTTCTGTCATATGCCACCGTCTGTTTGGCTACCGCGTTCGCTAGGTGAATCGGGAGGTGCCGTTGTCCATTCTGGCATTTTGAGCATGCTGTCCGACTGCGTGTTCGAGGAAAACAGAGCCGTCCTGGAAGGGCCTGCCATCGTCAGCCTTGGGGCGATCGAAGTCATCGACAGCCTGGTGTTCACGGCGAATACATTTCACTGCCCGGAAGGAACTTACCTGCTGGAAAATGAGGCAAGATATTGATTCTGTCTACTCTTGGCAATATCTCCACCACAAAGTTGTCCTGGCCATTGTGTCGTCTTTGTGAGCTCACGCCATCCCTGACTGAATGCTTGAGTGAAATCATTTCTGGAGTTGTCACCACCACAAACAACACACCGGATCCCTCGTACGCAGGCAGGCAAAACAGGCAACGAATACTACGGTAGACGTGCACACACTTTCTTCTCAGGCGCCTCACTTGAGGAGCTCTATGTTGACTTTGCGAAAAAATGAAAGTCCCACCGGATGAACAATCCCATGGCCTAGGCATGTAACGAATGATTCGTAAAGGACAAATCGCATTCCAAATGTATATCTGGTATCAGGTATTACGGAGGAACGTAGTAATCAGGACCAAAAGCGGTTAGTAAAAACGGTGGAATATATAGGTTTTTGTGTTTGTCGTGGGTCCTGGTTAATATGGTCCTCTGTAATAGTTCGTTTTGCGGAGATCCCCGTCAACTAAAAATAATTCGGCCAAAAAAGCATTTCCTCTGTCGCAGCACGCGTCGGGCCTACTGTCCGTCAGCACGAAACACCACAGCTCTTGTAAGCGACTCACGTCAGCCGGAAAGAGGTAAGGTTGAGGCACCCCGCACGATGCTGGGGTGAGCCCGCTATCAGGCGGAGATGTCCGTCCCAAAACAGCCCTAGCAGCCCCACTCGTCGGCAGGCTATGTCATGCCCCACACGTCGACTTATGACTTTGGCTGGTCAAGCGTCTGAGGCTCCAGAGGGCACATTGTTCGTAGGGAGAGGGAGCGTACTTGCAGTCGAGAGGGAATCTATATTTACTGTTTGGAGCTCTGCTGAGTGCGACCGGCGCGAACTAGAGGGCCGCCTAGTGTTGCAACCCGCGCTTTGTCGTCCACAGATTGCCTGGAATTGACAAATCGTGCTTGCCAATCCGATACCGACAGTAGAGGTACCTCGTAGTTGAGTACTGGTGTACACACTTACTTGCAGACGGGCCTCGCTGGCTTTGGATCCCTCTGTGTCGGCAGGAAAGCGAAGAGAGGGGTGACCGCTACAGCACGGTCTGCCACAGTTGTGAGCTGTGCCCAAGTTGCAATGTCACCGGCGCTACCGTGCCGACGTGCGAAAACACCTTGGAGCACACCACCGCACTAAATCGTGGTACAACTCTGGCAACGCTGACTTTAGAAAACGGGCAGTGGCGGTCATCGGTAAACGCTGCGTCCAAGGTGTTGGAATGCTACAATACTGATGCATGTGTCGGGGGAGCGCAAGTCGACGAGTACTGCGCATCTGGATACACGGGACCATGTGAGTGTTTTGAAAAGAGGTGCTTGTCTTGGACGGGAGACATACACGGTCCAGATATCCCGAAGCCCACCCTACGGCCACTGGTTACGAGAAGTGTATATTTGCGGTCCTCTTTCCTCCTTGAGGTCCCTCCCTGCACCACCGGAACCAAGGTGCAAATGACAGAAGAACGTCGTCCACAAACAGTGGGTGGCGCGAAATACCAAGTGCTGTCGTGTCGGGTGATATTGCCGTTGATGGTTAAGGCCACGCACGGTTAACGCTGTTTCATCGCAAAACGTACTGTAGCAGTTTGATCTACATTCTGGTTATGTGGTGACCAACCGGGTAAACCCCTTCCCATTTAACGCCCAGACTGTGCCGTTTGCCAGCAGGATTTCTTCCGTGGATCTTTCACCACCTGCCGGAAGTTCACAGGAGGCAGCAGTCGCACGGCTACGGTGATAGCTTCAATGGCGGTGGTGGTGGTCGGCGCTTTCGTGGCTTTCATTATCGCAGACCTCGTGGCTATCGTCGAAACTCCAACCACTGGAGTGCCGTCTCGTTGTGCGGCCCTGGTTGGGCGCGTGAAGACGTTGCTGCCCCTCAGTCAGCTGAAGATCATAGTGGTTGTCTGGCAGATCATCACTCAGGTGCGATGTTAATGGCTAATTCCTGCCATGTATAACTTACGTGTCATACCGACTGTACGGTAATGCAGCCAACGATATGCATTACCGCGCTGTTCCTTAGTTTACTGCTTTATAACTTAGGTAGGTCAGAAGGCCGTGCGAGGAGGGCTGCCAATTTCGGCTAGAAGAAGTACGAAACACGTGTGTTGCAAAATTGCAAGTGAGAGCGAAAAATCGTGCCGACTTGTCGGGCGGTGTATCATGCGAAGCAGCAGCACGGCAGGGTGTACACTTAGGGAATACATCACGTGGAATAGAAGAGGATAGAGCAAGCCGAATTATAGATGCAAGCCCCCCGGCCGGGTTCCGACTCCCAAGCACCGCTCCCCGAATGTCACGGGCATAACAACGCTGGAACTGCTGAAACGCATAGCAATCCTCCTACTGCAATAGCGAAACGTACAACAATCATCCTCCGATTGCTTGCCGGTGTTGACGAAGACGGTGGCGGTGCATGCGCGTATTTGCGGCTCCCGCTTGCCCTATATATACTATGTATGTGCAGCAGCGGGCACTGCTCTCAAAGTGTGTGCGGTGTGCTGTGTGGTTGTGTATGGTGGTGGTATGTGGGTTTGTGTTTCCTGTCTCCTGGCGTCTATAGTCTGATTATTTTTGTCTGTTGTGCTGCTGCGGTGCCACTGTTGTGCTGTGCGCTGTGCACGTAAGAATACGCACTGATTGAGGTGTATTTGTTTGTTTTGATGTGTACTCCGTAGGCGTTTTCTGGGCTCGGAAGCGAAAAAATCGAAGACCGCGATCTCGATCGATCTTCGATCTCGACCAAAGATCGTTAATTGGCGAAAATAAAATGCGGTCTCGATTCCGAAACGATCGCCAGGATCACCATGCTGAATCGGTAATTCGATATCGATCAACGGCATTGCAGTTAACCTTCTCGCGGTCTGCGTTTTATGCAAAGTTGCATGGCCGTTGTGATAAACAAAAAACATAAAACGCCGAACACAGCCATAAACCATAGCAAATTCGCGCAGCCCGTTGCTGTTGTCCAAGCAGCGATCCCCGCAGCCAGCACCCCCCTCCGACTTTCGCTTCCCCGCTCCCGGACGCTTTCCCAGTAACAAGGAACAATAGCAAGCAGTCCATAACGATACAACAAGATCCTGTACCTGACCTCGTATGCTGCCAGGCACCAGGTACCAGGTACAGCGGGGGTCTCCCCGTAGTGCCGATTGATTAGTGGCTATGGCCGATATAGTGCCAGTGAAATCGCTTGGCGCAGCTGGAAGCCGCTCTACTAGAACCAGTACAGTGTCGGTACTATACACAATAGTACCGGTGTCCGATATACTGCCGGTAGTGTTGGCTGGCACGTACCGGCACTATAGGGAGACCACCACTGGATACCATGACGGTAGAAGATCAGAGCAAAAACACGGCTTCAGACACACCGCAAAACGAGCATACAAAACACAGGCAGGAGAAGCACCAGACAGAAAGACGGGCGTCTTTGGTCCTGGGAGGAGCTACGGCCCGATCGACCACAGCTAGCTTTATTTCGCCTGCCTCGTCGCAGTCCACCGAGGTCAGGCGTTGACCGCAACCACAACTTTTCTACTGCTTACTGCTGCTGCTGCGGTGTGTCTCGCACGCGCGATATCAACGAACAAAAAGGGCGCAAACCGGCAGGGAATTCGCCATCGCCAGATTATAAGTCTATTATTAGTCTCCCAGTATGCCATGGCTCAGACCGGACGCCTCCGTTAAGTATATAGGGCGACGGGCGGTTACCTCTGAGATGTATCCACCATCACCACATCACAAGCCCTGTTCCACGCCATGCCATATGTCAGACTGGACGGGCGATTACCAATTGAGAGGGCACTACGGTCGACTGTTTGCTGCTGCAACCAAGTTTCCTAGGATTTGCTTGAATTCGTGATCTGGTAATATTTGCAAACAACGTTCAAGGCCCTTAACCCAGTGAATAGAACCGTACAGAGAGTCAGACAAATGCCGTTCGCCACAAAACGGTACGTCGTGGAGATTGGAGGCGGTGTGCTCTGAATGTCAATTGGTTTGTTCGGCCTTGAGCTGATTTTAATTTCCCTCTATACTGTAAACTGGCCTCTAAAGCACAGTTATATCGTTTTAAGGTTGTTAGGTTTATGGTTGGTCAGACAGGTTGGAGGTTTAGTTCACAGAGACCTCAGGAAACTGAGGAAGAGTTCGGTTCGGCGAAAATCTCTACACTTGTTGGTACTATAATCCGTCTTTTGTAATTCGCCAACCAGGGCTTCATGAGGGTTTAGAAGCCCTTGACGGCATTCCGGCTCCCGAGGCATCTCATTCGGGGATATGTTTTTCAACGGGTGCCGCTACTGTACATTTACAACGAACGGATTAACTATTGCCCTGTAGCCACTCACAAAGTATCCGTGCTTCCGGCCGAGCGCGATGCATCCGTTTCCCCGTCTAGTATATCTGGTATGTGACTGCTCAATAAAATGTCTCACTTCATGCACTGCGCTGAACTCTGGTAATCATGGCTACTGTAAAATGTAAACGGTATAGCGCCACAATGTGACCCCACCCCCCTCGCTGTTTCGGCTATCCAATTGCCATTTCTTTCTGTCCTATCACCCCTCCGTGCAGTTCTTAGAGGTGGCCGGCGTAGTGTACCCGGGAGTTTACGAGAAGTTTATCTCCGGAATGGACTTCATCAACCTGGACTTGGGCTTGATCCTTTCCCTCTCGTGCATCGTCGACACCGACTTCTACTACCGTCTGCTCATGTCTACCATCATCCCCCTCGTATTGCTAGCAGCGTTGGGCGTGACGTACTCGATTGCATGGTGGCGGAACCACGCGTCCACCTGGAACCACCAGGTTTGTTTGGCCAAGGTTTACAACAAGCACATGACAGTGGTGCTTTGGCTGACGCTTCTAGTTTATTCTTCAGTATCCTCAACGATTTTTCAGATCTTTGCGTGCGACAATCTCGGGGAGGGAGGGGATGGATATCTTTGCGCCGACTATTCCATAGCATGCGGCACAGTAAGGCATCGTCAGTTCCAGGCTTACGCCATCGCGATGATGTTTGTATACCCCTTTGGCATCCCACTGTTCTATTTTGCGCTGATCTACCGGCATCGGGATGCCTTGAGAAGCGAAACCCGGTCTCGACAGACTAGTGAGGACCTGAAGCCCCTTGCCGTACTTTGGGGGCATTACAGACCCAGCCGCTACTACTACGAGCTGGTCGAATGCGGCCGGCGGGTCATGCTAACAGGCATAGTCGTCTTCATTATGCCAGACAGCGCGGCCCAGATTGCCGTAACCCTGGGGCTGTCGCTCATGTTCTGGGCGGTTTCTGAGGTTTTGAGGCCTTACCATGAGCGTGTGGATGGATGGCTATACCGCATAGGGCACTTGGCTGTGTTCGCGAGTTTGTATTTAGCCCTGCTCCTTGACGTAGACGTATCCAACGAGGACGAAGACAGTCAAGCCGCGTTCGAGGTAGTCTTGGTTGCAGTACACGTGTTTATGTTGATCGTGGTGGTTGGTGAGGTGTTGCTGGCAGCGAGTGGGTTCTGGTGCGGTGCCGTGGCCGCCAAAGATCTCCCCAAGTCCCGGCCAGGTTCACGTTGGTTCAATACCGTCGAGGCGCCTGAGTCGGGTGGTGGTGTTAGTCGATCAAGAGCTGGGTCGGGGGGTGGTGTTCTCGGATTTTCTACAGGGCCCCCGGCCACTGTACACCCCGATGTCGATGCATCACGCCAACCACGCTGGTACCCTGCTGACGATATGCTGTAGACTAAAAGCCTTGAAAACGTCAATGCAGGGCGTGCATATGGGGCCGTCTAGATATTGTGCGCTAAACCTTGGCGAACGTGTGAAGGGTGTGTGGGGGGGTTCTCTTCAAGACCAGCGTGAGCAAGTGTACTCACTGTGTGCTGTTGGATTGGTCTTCGAGCATAAATATTCGTTTCAGGGCAGGGCCGTGGTGAAGCACACGGTCTCCCTCCCCCTTCAACCATGCAGCAGCCCAGGGTACCAGATATTGAGATAGTTGAGATCCGGGATCGACTATTTGGACTATTACGAAATTGTGTGCCCAGGCAAAGGTGCGAGTGCTACACAAAACCCGCAGTCACTATATTTTGAACTGTATACTGTAGTACTTCATACTGCTGGTTAAAAGGTGCTGATCGAATTCGGGAAGCAAAACTCGCGACTTTCGGGCGTGGTACGTTACGTGGTACACTGTCGTGTTTTAGTGCGTGAGCCCACGGGAGTTTCCATGGGCGCCCTTGATCTCCCGTGGGCTTTTATGGGAAACCTTGAAATCCCCTGCGGAAGCCCACGACATCTCGCGACATCCTAAGCTAGTTCTCACGAGAGCCCGCGGGTTCCCGCGAGCACCCGCGGGTCTGCGCGGGATCACATGGGTCTCTGCGGAATCCCATGGGTGTTCCCGCGGGATCTTCACGGGGACTTCTCGCCTGAAATCCCATGGGACTTGCCACCAAAACCCCCACGCGAGTTCTGTTAGATGCCCTTGAGCGCCCGTGCGAGCTCGCGAGTACCCGCGAAGAGCGCTCGCGAGCAAGGTAGGGAGAAAGCAGCAGCAGCATCAAACAGCATCCGTTGGTGGATGGTGGACGGAAGTTGTTGTTGTTGTCACGTCCCCCAGCAGCAGCACTCGTTTAATTGTTATGTAATTAGTCTGGTGGTTTGGAAAATACGAGATTAGTGCTTAGGTAATTAGTGGTCCGGAAATTAGCCATTTAGATGATTGGACTGGGTTAATACTTAAAGCTAGTGGGTCCAAATTAGTCCCCTGAGGAAATGTCGCGGTATTGCCAATGGGACTTCCTGCGGGAGCCCGCACGAAAACCCAATAACGTGAGACACTGGAAATATGGCAGGAGCCACAAGAAGGGGAAATTACGGGTTGCGTCCCGGCTGACGCTAGCAGACGACTTGGTGAGCTTATCCGACTTCTCTGAAAGGAGTACAGAGGATGCAGCCTTAGTATACGTACTTATGCATCACGGTCTCGCCTTTCAGCAAACGCGCTGTGTATGTAATTGGTGTGCACTGCTAGGGTATGTGCCCCTATGGTGTGAAACATGTTTGGAGCAGCAGGGCTGCCCAGGTGGAAGCGGGGAGACAACGAGCACACGAACATCAACATTCAAACAAGTGTAATCTGTCGCATTAATCGTGGTGCGCGCACACAGGGAAGGGCGGATTTCTCGAGTGATTGGTCGTTGGGATGGTGTCATCAGGAGACTAGAGAGAGAGAGAGGTCGGGGCAAAATAGGAACATATCAAGCAGTCCTGACTTCCACGTATGTAACTCCTTAGAACCGCACTTGCAGTTTTGGGAACAAGCTACTGTACTTGGAATTGGTGTAGGATAATTTTTGCAGTGGTCGAACGGATAAGGCGGCAATCACTCAAATGGTAATAATGATGCCGTAGAACCTTTTCAAAGGAAACGGCGCGGCGGAGGCAAGGGAAGAGAATGACAGAGAAGGGAGGAAGGAAGGAAGGAAGTGTTAAGGAATATTTTGTTTGTGAGGGTTAACTACCTTGGCAAGTCGGACACTGTTCGGCTATGACCCCTCTCTTCGGCGACGGCGACACCACTTTGCTGTTGTGGCGATTCGGTAAAACCTCGACAGTCCCAACCAACCGTGCTATGGCAATTCCTGAAGGTGTCATTTCCCGCAACCTTAAGCGCTATTATACGGCAATCCCCTGAACCATCGTTCACGGTGACCCCGCGCTATGATGAGGGCGATCCCTGGCATTCATGACCAGGAGGCCCCTGTAAATAGACTTTAGCTTGTTTTTCGCCCGCGTGCTCTCACCTGCTAAATTTTCGCAGCCCTCCGTCGAAGACGGGTGCCGAACGTGAAGAAGTAGGTCGTCTTGTACCACCATACGCCTGTCGTTTCGTCTCCCATGCTTAGTTCAACATGGTAGTTCGCGCAGGTCCGTTCGTATGTACGCGCGGTCGTTCTTACTCCAGAACCAGCAGTGCAGCAATAGCAGTGGTAATGTCGAACCAGTTCGCCGCTACATTACGTGCAGGAAGAAAACAGTGGAAGAACCAGATGACGTACTCGTAGCAGCTGCTGCTGTTGATCTTACTTCCCCAGCAGCACACGAGCCGTACAGCAAAAGTGGCAGCATTAAACCAGACCGTCACCCTCGAAGTCCCGGCGTTATTCGCGCAACTATTTTTTGGTCGTTTATTGGTTGAGCACACCACCATCTCACACGTGAACGATCGTTGATTGGTCCGCCCCTTCTAAAATTCTACCTGGTTCCGTGTGGAAAACGATGGGCAAAGACGTCAAAAACTGCCGAAATTGAATTCGGCTCCTTCCTTTGAGCTCCTGGCTGTAAGAGCTACGACCCAATGTCAATCATCCCGCGAACTAAGAGCTGGACCGTTGCTGCTAGGGCACCGATGATGCGAGGTCGATAGGAAGGGTCTCGTCGAAGAAACGACACGATTCAGAAGGCCTTGAAGCGCAAAAATCGACGTTTCGTCAGGCCTGATCGTGCTGGCTATTCCTTTCAGGCAGAGATGCCCACCACCCGCCGTGCCGTGCTCCCTCATCAAAGCTGGCGATGCCACGAGGTCCCCGTGCCCCCAGTACACCGTTTGCGAATCCACGCGTAGTGGCGAACACCTATTTTTTCGAGGCTTGCCCAAAAAATCTGCGCTTTTGATTATTCTGTAACTTCCATACTATACTACAGTAGTTTTCAGGTTCACTATTTCCATACATTACTACAGTAGTTTTCACGGTCACTTTGATTGTTCAGTTAGGACTACCTTTAGGCTACTGTCACGATTACGTGACTTATGCTACTTCTGATGTGTTTCAACATTTGGGCACACAAAACGTTTTTCGTCTGGGAGACTCCAGGCCGAAGCCTGGAGAATTGCAGTACACGTTGACAAGTTGCCGCTTCAACACTTGTAAATCACGACAACTGCTCGAAACTCTAATCCTTGGCCCGACCTCTCTACCTCTAGTCTCCTTTAGTCTTCTAATGGTAACATCCGGAGGAGCAACAAGTCGAGAAACCACTTTTCCGATATATGTGCGTAACACTCTGAATATCACACATCACACATGTTTGAATGTTAATCTTCGGTAACTCCCTATCTCCCGTGTTCCACCTCGACCGCTCAATTTGTCCGACTATGTTCTACGCTATAGCGGCACATATGTCAGCACCCACAGTGCGTCTAGGGAAAGGCGCCACCATACTACGCACCTGGTATCATAGAAATACATATTATTGTCCACCCTAGTTCGATTTGTTCCCTCGGCATCCTCCCAACTCTCAGCCATCCTCAGCCCGTAAATGCCGACGACAAAATTATTTGCTTTCTTTCTTTTCTTCAAGTTATTTTCAGAACCTTGCCGGATTTCTTACCGTTCTTTGCTTTCTCTGTTCTCCTTACTACAAACTTTTTTCTCTGTTGTTGTTATTACAACTACTACTGCTGTAGTAGTACAGAACACAGCGCAGTATTATCATACCAGGTCCCAGCTGAGCTCAGCTTGGCTCGGCTCGGCTCAGCAGCGCAGCGCAGGGCAGCGCAGTGCTAGCCCAGCAGCGCAGCGTCGTGCGGTACCGTGCGGCGCCGTGCCCTGCCGTGCGGTGCTATGCGGTGCTGTACCGTGCTGTGCCGTGCTGTGCCGTGCTGTGTGCTGTGTTGTGTTTACTCTTTCGTACATACCAGGTATCATAGGAAGTACCATATCAGGTACACCAGGTATATATGTACGTACGTACTACATTGTTGAATCACGAAAAATGCACACCCAGCTCAGCTCAGCTCAGCTAGCTCAGCAGCGCACCGCACCGCACAAGCGTGCGATGATGTGCCGTGCTATGCCGTGCTGTACCGTGCTTCTTTTCGTACATACGGTACCAGGTATAACAGGTACCAGGTACCGGTATGTACGTCGTCTGCTCGGCTTTGCTTTGTTCATTGACTGTCTTCTTCAATGTTTTTGGTTATTTAATTTTTTTCGTTTTTTCGTTTTTTCGCAAATCACACACGAACTGCCGATCAGAACATGACATTGCCAGCAAGCGCACAGCACAGCACAAGGCAATCAGCTCTGCACAAGTAGCTCTTGGTATTATCAAGTCGGTAGTTGCACCAAATCGTGGGCCTCTTCTTTCTGATCACATTTTGTTGTATTCTTCCTTGCGCGAGCGTAGCGGGCGGCGTCAGCCGCCCGCGGAGCGGAGCCCTTGTATGTATGTATATCTAGGCTGCATGCATTAAGATTTGAGTCTGTACTCCTTCCAGAGAATTGAGATAACATGATAGCCTCACCAAGCCGCCTGCGTTACTAATAATAGCATCATCAGTCGGGACGCACTTCCGTATATTTTTCTACTGCTGATAACCATTGCCATACGTGCAGTTTATTGCTACCATTCCTTTAGAGGGGCTTAGCCCCGAACACAGGTGTTACCTGTCCTACAATAAAGATCGTGCGTGCTTGTTAAATCGTAGAAGCTCCAAACCTACACATGCTTCCCGAACAGCACCTCTTCACCACCCAGCACGTGATAACTGCAGTTATAGTGTACCAGATATGATAGCACTCGCACCTGAGCACACAATCTCTTAAACTTCGAAGTCGTTCAAGCCCTGTTTCTAAGCTACCGCAACAAATAATACAACTTCGCGCACTTTCGCTGGCATTTCCCGGGCTGCTGTATGCCCTTCATAGGGGTGGGAGTAAACTACCACTAACTGTGTTCTCCAACACGGCATTGCCCCGAAACAAACGCCTACGCTCCGAGACCACTCCAACAGCACACATATGTATACGCATATTTGTCAAATTCGCCCCTGTTTTCGCGCGTATCTCTTCGTACGCACACTTTTAGCCAAAAACGCCGAATGGGTCGACACATCTCGGCCGTCCGGTCACTGTGGTCGAGGTTTGGGCGCGATCCGTGCAGTGTGTCGCCCGTGGCAAGCCCTCAAAGTTTTTTTGGCCGCGGCCACGGATAAGACAAATCACTTCGGTTTCTGCATGAGAGGTAGTTTTTTACGTGCACGTAAGATTTTTTGGGGGGGTTTTAGGAGATCACAAATGACAGCGGACAACATGCGGAGAGCACAACGCTACGACCCTGCCGCCCAGCAGCAGCAGCAGCAGCCCACACCATGTGCTCGTGGCGTATCCTCGCAATACTGCGGCGAGTAGCCTTTGTCGGAGCCTGTCGGTTGTCACCCGGCAACACCACACCTCTCTGCTGTTGCTGCTGCTGTGTGTGTCCATCGAT
>JAYJMJ010147440.1:0-17380 GCA_036873875.1 Laminaria ephemera
TCACTCCGGAGAGATTCGAACCTGCAACTTAGTCGTCAGAAGGTTTACGAGGTTACCAGCTGAGCCACTGGGGACGCTATAGTCTAGACTGAATGTATGTGATGATGCTGAAAATCCAATCTTTAACTGTGTCGGCCGCCCCCCGAATTTGAAGACGCCCTTGTTGGACCATCGCTCAACAATGTTGTGCATGTCTAGATTGCTTGCTCGACACCAAGATACAGTAATTAATAATTTTCCACACTATACTGGTACTGCGAGATAGATTGTGGTAACGAGTGAATGTGAGAACAACGACCAACAGCAACTGCATCGCAGTGGTACAAAATCCACATCACTCTTTACCAAGAACTACTATTATATCAGATCGTGGCGAAGAGCTATGTGAGAACAACGATGAACCACCTGCAGCGCGCGCGGCGGTAAAACAATCTGTGTACGATATATAGGCCGACGGGAATTCGACTATAAGAAGAGTCTTTCTGGTATCATCGCATCGATACACGTCGGAAATTTTCAGCCTAAAAGCGCCGACTCTTAGAACAGCTACACCACGTACGTCCCTCACCCAAGACGACGTTCCACCCCCCCTCCTGTGCCATTCCACATCTTTCTTCCTACTCTCTTGGTACCAGGTGCCCTCTCCTTTTTGCCGTCTCATTTTTGCCACCACATCGCCAGGCAGCCTATATTGTCTCTTTCGAGGAAATCGACGACACTTCGCTCTCCAGCCTCTCAGTCTTGCCTCTCCCATCGTTCTGCTGGGGCTACGACGTTCGACGCCGGTATCTAGCTGCCTCGATTTTGCTCAGGTATGCGCATGCATGTGGTTTCAGCGTCCGCACGCGTGTTGTTGCCGAGCACACCACACGATATACTGGTATACCAATAGACAACTGGGGTGTGTAAGAGTATAATACTTCAGTACTACAGCTGTACCAGGTGTATACGTGTCATCGCGACCACCATGTGCATGGAAGTTCGCTACGAAGGGAAACTATTAATACTCGTATGTTTATCCCATAACAACGCGACACGCAAGCACGGAACTGCTGGGCTTTTTTTTCTGCCACTCTGAATCGAGCGGTGTAGCCATATAGCTGCTGTTAGCCTTCTGGGAGGGGCTTGAATCGGCCGCAGATGTGTGCTGTGCTAGGGAGGGGAAGCACGTTTGGCCCACAACATTTCTGATTGATGGGACTCCTCGACGGGGGAGCCACCCAACACTCAGTTGTTGGAATTTAGAATATTCCATTAATTAGTGCCATAAATATATTATTCGCTGTAGGCCTACAGTAGGCCATGGGTTGGTTCGTCTGGTTGCCCTTTCATTTTTCCTGAACTCCAGTATTCGGATGGTATATATACCTGGTATCTCCTAAATTGGGGAGCCTCGGTGAAATTGGGTGCGCCCCTTCTGGAGCATGAATCAGTGCGGGAATAGTAATGTTGGCATTCTGCCAGGCGCCACGAGTGAACTGGAACTTGGAAAGGCTTGCGTTTGCAATCTTGAGGCAACACAACAATCGCCGTGCGCAGAAGGATCACACGAACGTTGGCCGTCTTTCGTCAAATCGTCTTGTTGCCCCTGGTACTACTGTAGTACTCAGGGGAGTCGCCGAACCGTGTCTCTTATGAGGACATACACACCCCGTAGGAAGCACAATCGAAGTATCACAGGCAGCTTGTATATAAAGATGTATCGATCTTACAGGTTAAGTGTGTTTTTTTATATCTGTCTTTACTGAACAAGTGAGCTACTGTTGTAGCTAGCTGGCACGCATGTGGTGTGCCTTCATGCAGTAGCTGCAGAGTTGCAAGTTCATGACGGCGTTATTCTTGACCGGGGACGCGTACCCGCTTTCGAGTTTCAGAGGGGGAAAGTAAGTGTCGAAGGCAAAATCACGACTGCAGACTCGTGCCACGATGATAGAGGTAGCACTTCTGGACACAATTATTTCTGAATGACGGGGCTCCTTACCCTAGAATCGTCGGAATATCATTCTTGTTTTGCAATATTTGTAGTTTTTATACCTACGCCATGGGTTTGGTCAGCGGGTTGCACTCTTAGTTTACTAAAAAAACAAGCTTTTGGGTGAGGTATAGAGCTCATCATCAAGTGAGGAGCCTCAGAAAAAAAAATAGTGCACCTTTACCGCACTACTATTTACGGGGGGCCATAGTAAACAGGACCAAATATGGTTAGTAAAAACAGTGGAATATATAGGTTTTTATCTGTATCGTAGGTCCTGATTACTATGGCCCTCCGTAAATAGTAGCATCCATCTACAGCGTCGACCATACGGGGAAGCCTGGGATGCTGAGGTGGGGGGGGCACGTCCAAAGTGTAACCAAAGTAGAGGAGCGATACACGCGCAGCATGATGACACTTGCTGTGCTGCTGCCTCGCTTGTTGCTTTCTCGATTGCTAGACCTTGATGCCAAGTTCTTTAGATACGCACCTACGTTTTGGGGCAGAATCTACTTTAAGAACCATTTACGGGTGACTATAATAGTAATTAGAACCCACGAGGAACACCAAAACCTTTAGACTGCCGTATTTTTACTAACCATAATTGGTTCTGGTTACTACGTTCCCCCGTAATAGTCAGCAGTGCATTTTGCAGAAAAGGGCCAATTAGGGGATGTAGAGGAGACGGGAGTAGACGCTTTTTTGGCTGTACAGCTGTGTAAACATCTCGTACCCGACTGACTGCATTTATTTGTTTTTCTCACGAAATCTTTATATGGTGTGTGAGGTCGTAGATATATGTTTGATCATGCTATAGCTCGTAGGTATACCTGCTGTGTAACCGCAAGTGGCGTACGCTGTGTAATGCACGCTGCTGTTGACCTGTTTCTTCGTGATACGAAGAGCCTTAGCAACATATTGCTTTATATATATACTTCGAAGTATAGAAATTCAGCCCACCTGGTAGAAAGTGAGACGGGCAAGAACTATACCGCACTGGCTTTCATTGAAGAATAACTCCTTAGTACAACAAAATACTGTCCAAGTAAAGCTTTTTGTCTTGCCCTCCCCACCCATCGCTCTCTCTGTACTGCGATTCAAAACAGTAAGCGATACAACTATTAATAGTAGGTCCGGAAACAATATTATTGCAGACGTGTTGTTGACTGACGCATTCCGTTTGTTAGAAGCCTACAAGGGTGTGTTTAGTAGGGTATATACTCTAAGGGTACCCGGGTACTGTGTAGTAGGGTATGCCAGGTATACTCCAAGGGTACCCGGGTACTGTTTGGTAGCGTATACCTGGTATACTCTAAGGATCCCCGGGTACTGTTTAGTAGGGTATATACTCTAAGTGTGCCCGGGTATTCTGTTTAGTAGGGTATATACTGTAAGGGTACCCGGGTACTGTTTGGTAGAATACATTCTCTAAGGGTACCCGGGTACTAATTAGTTGGGTAATATACTCTAAGGGTACCCGGGTACGCACAAGAGCATCACCAGTTCAGTACCAATCAGATGTGGTAGCCGGGTACCCTAGAGTATACCAGATATACCTCACTGGACTAACCCTTGGAAACATTTACCTTACCCGCTGGGCTAGTTCAGTCGCTTGTCTGAAGTAAGCTATCAGGTACAAGCTCCTCGCAAACTAAACGTCGTGACTAAAGTAGCTCATCAGGCACGCAGAGGATTCCAACCAACGACGTATATGCCGTATACGACGTAAGATAACAATCCCCCCTGAGATAAATTTCAGGGCCGTTTTCCTCCGAAACCAGGGGAGCACACACAACGAAAATGGCGGTTTTGGGAAGATCTCGGTGACGCATGTCCACAGAATATGCATCGCTCGGCGTTTGAACTCTCCCCGTTGACGACGAAAATAGCTTGGGAAATCGTCCAAGGATTTTGCGATCTTGATTATTGTATACGTTACTGTATGTTCTGTGTTTTTGGGCTACTAGGCTGAAGTGCCCAACAGGTACAGGCATAATACTAGCATCCTCCGGGCAACACCGTGTTTAGGGATAATGTACGGACGCGTGCTGCAATAAGGTTGGAATAATTTGGACCACCATGTTTCTGGCTGGCGACCGGGCTCCTTAAGTGAAAAACTACCCGTCATCGCTGCAATACCATTTTACAAAAAATACTTCAAAAACGTCAGCTGTGAGATCTACCAATAGAATGGTCGACACTCAACTTTTACAAGCTGCGTGCTACTTCACCGCGCGTTTGTATAGATATATTCCTCTTTGAATAGGTCAGTGGCTCCCCTGGATGCTGCCAGGGTCAACAGGACAATTTTACCTAGGGCGATTTCGGTCCATAGTCATTCCGCGCACTGATACTCTATAACCCGTATGGAGGGGGACAAAAGCTTTTTGTATTTCACAGTTAGTATTTTTCCGTGACCAGCCTAGCCCTTGAGATTTTGTCCATCGGGTTGCACTTCCACTTTTTTCTCGGGGAGTCCGTTTTTGTGTGAAACACAGAACTCCTCGAGTGAGGAGCGCCAGGATGATTAGGAAACGCTCGCATCGTAGCAGGAGTCTGCGTCGGAGCCCGGTCTCTGTGCTAAGAGATGCAGAAGAGGCATCAAGAGGCTGCCAAGTACGCTCCTACTAGAGATAACACGTTGAGGTCTAATACCTCTCCCAAAAACTCAGTTAAGGAAAAATAAACGTGCTACCCGAAGAACAATCCCATGGCCTATCTATAAAACGAAAAATACTGCAATGAAAGAACAAGGAAATTCCGACGCTTTTGGGGTAAGGAGCCCCGTCGTTCAAAAAACGTTGCGGCCCAAAATGGTTACCTCTCTACCATAGCGCGTGTCGTCAGTGGTTGTGGTGTATCTCTAAAATACACTCAACTCACTCGGGATGTTAATTACTAATGCGGAGCTGGTATACAGTTTGTAATAAAACGAAATTGCGATATTCGGCAAAATGGGAGACCAAACGAAGGGCCGTATAATAGGGCTGAGAGTATCTTGCATTGTGAAGTCCATCTCAGATTATACTCGGTGTGTAGTTGATGTGCAGTGCTCACGAAAAGAGTACCAGGTACCTGGTACTCTGTAATATGGGAATCTGGGTTTGGATGTTCGGCCATCAGCCCATGATATGATATAATATGATATGATATGACATGATATGATATGATATGATATGATATGATATGAATGATATGATATGATATGATATGATATGATATGATATGATATGATATGATATGATATGATATGATACGATACGACATGATATGATGTGATATGACATGATGTGATAATGTTTTATATGATGTGATACGATATGGTATAATATGATATGATATGATATGATATGATATGATATGATATGATATGATATGATATGATATGATGTGATACGATATGGTATGATATGTTATGCCCAGGGAGATTCAGAAGTTCCACACCGTGTTCGAGTGTCCGGTTTACAGCTGGACTACGGCAGGGGTTGCACTTTTGAGTCCATACATTTCTCAAGTGACGGGACTCCTCAACTGGGGGCCTACCCAATTCATTGGGATCCGATGTGAATCGTTAGATACCTAGCCCATGGGACTGTGCATCGGGCTTAGCTTTCCTTTTCTTCTCCCAAAATCGGTTGTTGGGTGAGGTATAGATCTCCCCAAGCAAATAACCGTAGAGTAGGTGCTACCCCAGTCGTAGGTATTTTATCAATTTTAGAACTGCAACAAATTTTATGGGAACGAGCAAAAATGGGAATCTAGATTTCATTTGCATGTTGATAGTATGATTGGAACAAGCTCTACACATTGTCTGGTGGAAAATGGAAATAACGATTACCAGGTAGTGCGGGAGATTTTTGACAGTCGGAAAAGGGCACTAACCGCACCGTTCATGCGTCAATACGTTATTCTCATCGAGCAGGAACCAGCAACAGCATGGTGCGCGCTTCCGGGATGGTGGGGGTCGGGCTTCTGGCCTTGTCACTTCCTCAGCAAGCAGTCGGAATGACCCTCAAGCAAAAGCAACGAGCTGCGTGCAGAGGCATGCGCGCAGGAGCGGTAAGTCCCACAGTCAACAGCGCAGCGGCGTTTAGTCACATTTAAGTCGCTGCTTAGGAGTGACCGACGGACGGATGCCACGACAAGAGCACCTTCATTGTTTTCTGAGTTTCCTCACTCGAGAAGATCCACGGTTCACCCATCCACTGACATCTGAGAAACACGAAAATTCGCACCCCGATGGGGACAATCCAACGGCCTACGAGAGGGTAGGTATGGAACGTGAAGCCCCAGGCATTCGAACGATGCTGGGTAGCTTCCTCCGTTGAGGAGCCTCGTCAGACAGAAATAGTTTATGCAGTAGTAACTGTTATTACGGAGGACCACAGTAATCAGGACCTACTATATGCACAGAAACCTATATATTCCCATATTTTCACTATCTACATTTGGTCCTAATTACTATGTACCTCCGTAATAGACGCATGCCACGGCGGTGGTAGAGGTGCACCATTATTTTTTTTGTTTCCGAGGCTCCTCACTCGAGGAGCTCTATACCTTGCCCAAAAACTGATAAGGAGAAAAACAAAAGTGCTCCCCGACGAACAAACCCATGGCCTCCACGCAGACAACGGAACAGATTTCCAAACAAATGAACGAAATTCCGACGGTTTTCGGTGAAGGAAAGCCCCCGTCATTCAGAAAACGTTTGAGCCAAAAACGTGCTACCTCTGTCGTAGTAGCGCGAGTCGATACCCCCCTATTGTGGCACGGGTCCGACGTCAAAAGTTATTTTTTAGAATGTTGTGCACCCTGTTGGATATAATTTATTTTTCTCCTTTCTCTGGTAATTTGAGAGTGACCGACGTCAAACGGTTTGCTGCACATTGTCGGGTAGGAGTTGGGATGAGGATTTACAGCGACCTACAAAGGGCGCCCGCTAGTAAGAATCGACATTTTGGGGTCGAAGCTATTACGGGAGACCATAGTAATGAGGACCAAATATGGTTGGTAAAAACAGTGGAATATATAGGTTTTTGTGTGTATCGTAGGTCCTCATTACTATGGTCCTCCGTAATAGACGCGTGCTACGATAAAGAAAGGTAGCACTTTTGGACAATTTTGTTTCTGAATGACGAGGAGCTCCTTAACCCAAAATCGCTGGAGTGTCATTCTTGTTTTTGCAATTCTAAATATTTTATGTACCTAGTAGGCCATGGGTTTAGTCGTCGGGTTGCACGTTCAGTTTAGTCCAAATCAGTTTTTGGGTGAGGTATGAAGCTCGTCAAGTGAGGCACCTCAGAAAAAAAATGGCACACCTTTACCGTAGTGTGTGTAGCAAATTTTTCTCATTTCGTTGTCAGGGTTTCTCATTTCGTCGTCAGGGTTGAGCGCAGGCTACTACTGTTGGCTACTGCTGTGTGGGATTTCGTATGGCACCCGACCCTGAGCACCGTTACTTCGGTCAAATTTCTTACGTCATCGTGAGAAAAAGAACCTCCATTTATGAAGACCGAATTTTCTTAAGAAAGGGCGCGCTCTGCATTGTTGTGGTTGCCTGTTGGACTGAAATCATCTGCGGTCGTGCATCTGTAAATTGCCTCCAGGGTGGTGTGTTCAAAACATGAAGAAGCATGCTACTAACAGTACTAACGTACGGTAGAGATGCATCCAATTTTTGAGAGGGTTAGTACTTGAGGAGGTATATACCTTTCCCAAACACAAACGTTGAGAAATAGTGGAAATGACCCCCGATGAATCACCCCATTGCCAAGGTATAAGACGAAGGAAGAGATTTGCGGAATAAGAATAGCATTCCGACGATATTGGGTTGAGGAGTGCCGACATGCAGAAAACCGAATATCCAAAAAGTGGTACCTCTATCGCAACAGGCGTCTGAAGATACGTACGTGTGGTAGCAGAGTCTAACGCTGTTGTGATCGTGGAGTTGTTGTTTCCGAATGGGCTTCTTTCTTGCGGGGATGCAACTAATCTGCTACATATAGGTTCAATTTTGTTCACGACGCGTGCTACGATAGAGGTGACACTTTTTTCCAGAAACGGTTTCTGATATGAATATGACGGGGCACCTTAACCCAAATCGTCGGAAGTTCAATCTTGCTTGTCAACATTTTTGGTTGTATACCTAGGCCATGAGGTTGTTCATCTGGTAGAACTTTTACTATTCTCCAATTCAGGGTTTGGGCGTCGACTGATCCTACGGTAGGGGAGTGTTATACTATAATTTTTACTACCGCGTTTAGGCCACTCGGGCGAGTGACTCATTATTTCTCTCCAAACAGGAGGGTTTTTGTTTTGTTGGCGAAGCGCAAGTAACAAGAATCCCAATCCAAGGCAGTTCATATCGCAAAATACAAAAAAAAGCATAAAAAGCTGGAAGACCGCAAACAAATAGGAGGGTGGTAGTCACTCTTCCGAGTGGCTCCGGACGACGTGAAAAAAAACAACAAGTAAATATGCCCCCCCCCCCCCTCTGCCGTAGTAACAGTCTGTCGTATAGGGCTCCCCACGTGAAGAGCCTCAGAATACAAAAGCTGCACCTCTCGCTGCCGTAGCATGAGTATGAGACGTTTGTGGATAGGCCGTTTCCGAATATTCCTGACGCGTGCTAGGAGAAAGATAGCACTTTCGGACAATTTTGTTTGTGAAATGACGGGGCTCCTTAACCCCAAAATCGTCTGAATGAATGTCCAAATTGTTTTACACGATGTGAATATTTTTTATTCCTAGGCCATGGGTTTTGGTCATCGATTTGCACTTTCAGTTTTTAACTCAAAATGAGATTTTGGGTGAGGCATACAGCTCCTCATGTGAGGAGTCTCAGAAACAAATGGGTGAACCTCTACGATAGCATGCGTCTCCTGGTGCACACCATGCAACGATACTGCAATTTTCTGTCGTCGAGTCCAACGCGGATGTGTGTTCGTCGAATTGTTATTTCCGAATAAACCATCTGTCTCTGCAGGGATGCAATTACTCTGCCTCCAAGCAAACGGTCCGAGGCAGCTGTGCGATGGACAGCGCCGGCGACAACTGCTGCAGTGAGTCTGCTTTGTTTGTATCAGTTCTGGTTTTATTTTTTGGCGTGTGCTATGATACGATAGAGGTAGCGCAATTCGGCCGAAATGTATTTGGCTGGCTGGACTCCTCACCAACCGAGGAACTACCCAACATCGTTCGAATGTTATTCGTAATATACCTAGGTCATGGGGTTGTTCACCGGGTTGCACTTTGATTATTTTTCAACCCCAGATTATGGGTGAGATATTGAGCTCCCCTATTGAGGAGCCTCGGAAAGCTACGGGATCCCCGACCGTAGTGTGGATCTTTCGCAACGTCACGCTGCCTCAACGACATGATATCTGCTAAGCGCAGAAGCTGTTCTAGGTTACGCCAAGATATCGGCGATGTGAGCTATGAACTCTCGATGAACGTTTGAAGCACCCAATGCACCCACCTCACCATGCACCCCCTCTATAAAAAAACCTATGAAGTCATTGGGGCCGGTCGGTGTTACTTGCCGGGTCACCTGCGCGGTGGCTAATTAATTTCGATATAGTTTTCAAGAGCGTTTCCCCTCTTTCCAAGTTGCGACACCAAAGGGACGTCAGGCCAACTACATCCCGAAGGGGAACCCTTTATACTCCACATTAGGTTTGTGTCTCATTCAAGGCACCAACCTCACCATCACACATCCTGTGTACTTCCAACGAACGGTTGCTGCAAGCAATGTACTCAATCCATCACGCCCCGATCCTACTTTTTCCCCTTGCCCCTTTTTGCTTCTACGCTTACCGCCGGACCTGGACGCGCGCTCCTGAAGACCCTCTAGGTACGTACCCAACTGCCTCCGCAAGTCGACGGACAAACGTGGCCGTTTCGATCGACAATGCGAACGCAAAATTGTGTCTTGACGAAATTTATAGCAGGGTCGATGCCCAACATTAAAGTAGTCGGTTGGCATTTGCACGTGGATCTTTCCACCTCCGTGTGGTTGGCAGGAGAATTTGTCCCTGTGACGCGCGCTACGATAGAGGTAGGAAACGTTTTCTGAAGGACGGGGGGATCCTTAACCCAACATCGTAGAATTTTTTTTTCTTGTTTTGCAATAGGCTTCGTGGTATATACCTAGGCCATGGGATTGTTGATCGGGTAGAACATTTACTTTTCTAAAAAAATGGTAAAGGTATAGAGCTCCTCAAGTGAGGAGCCTCAGAAACAATATACCGCACGCCTACCGTGGCATGCTTCGATGTATCCTCAAGTAATCACCGGACTGGTACAGTACACCGTATCAGATAAATCTATGCTGAACAGAAACCTGTAGTGCTACGATTGGGATAGTTTTTTTCGTCGAATTTATTCCTGGTCGACGGGACTCTTCACCTGAGGAACTACCCCACTACTAGTGATCGTTGTATGCCCTAGGACATGGGGATTCTATATCCGGTTGAACCGTAATTTTCTTGTAGTCGGTTTTGGGCGGGGGTACCGAGCTCCTCAGGTGGGGAGCTTCAGAAACGTTTAGATGCAACCCGGACACCGTAGCATGCTTCCATACAGCATACAAGCATAACGCGCGGTATTAGACACCGCCTGTCACCTAGGTATGGTATTGACCATACCCTACTGCATAAATTAGGATTTGTGCCACGTGACGCACGCTACGGTAGAGGTCCACCAAAGTATTTTCTGAAACTCCTCACTTGAGAAGGTCTAAAACACCTGTCCCGAAACCTGATTTGAGGAACAATAAACGTGCTACACCTTAAGCGCGATCCCATGGCCTAGGTATTCAACTAAACATATTGCAAAAAAATAGAACGAAATTCGGACGATTTTGGGTTAAGGAGCTCCTTCACTCAGAAAACGTTTCACACCAATAAGTGCTACCTCTATCGTAACACGCGTCAACATGGTTCTTATAGTCAACACGTACTCCTCGTTGCAGCATCATCCATTCCGATATTTCTCCTAAGGGGTCGGAGTTGGGTTAGGTTTTTGGTTGGGGCTAGGTGGAGGTTGTGGAGTCAAGTATGTATCCACCTGATTTATCAAAGCTAGCCAAGTCGTGTAAACGGTCCCGGTGTCCTACCTCCGGCCCAGGCAACCCCTCTGCCGCTTCCTCGCACGTACGGGAGCTCTAGGACAATGTTCTGAGAACATTATCTAGTGGTCGAAGTTAGGTTAGGATTAAGCCGAGGTTTGCGTTAGGCTGCAGGGCCAAACCTATTTCAACCAGCGTTTTCGGAGCCATCTAAAGTCGTATACACGGCCCCGCCTCTCTACCTCAGTCCCAGACAATCCCTCCCTCCTCTCTCGCATGCTTTCACAATGGCCTACACTTTCCACTTGTCCCCACCCTTTTATCCCTCACTCCTACTCTCTCACACCCGAACGACAGTGTGCCCATCCGGAAGCAGCTTGTGCGGCGAGCCCCACATGCAAGGCCTCCGCGGCCAACACATCGATTGGTCCGGAGTCGACGGCGGGTGGTACTGCCTCGTCAAAGACGAAGACGCAGACTTCCACGTCAACGTCCGTCTCACTGCCCCCCTGCCGGAGGAGTTCCCTAACCGCCAGCTGGTCACCGGTGTCAGCGTAATCTCGGACGGTAACTCCCTTGTCGTGGAGGTAAAAGACCCTTACACCACCCTCACTAGCGGCTGCTCTAACGGTGAATCGGTCTGCCTCGCCGACGGGGGCCTGCGCGCTACCGTGAACGGAGGGGAGGCCGACCACCTGCTTATCCCCACCAGGGACGCCTATGTAGCCGACACGATCGACGTATCAGCATCCAACCTACCCGTGGAGTGTCGCCAGTTCGGTGGGGACAAGCTCTGGGCGCGAATGTACGCAGAAATGCTCCAGGGCCGACGCCAGCTTGAGTCCGAGGAGAGCAGCTTCGAAAACTGGATTCTTAGCTTCGACCAGATGGCGGCGCCCGGCTGGTGCGCCAAATACATCGCCGAAAACAGCCTATCCGAGGTGCAGTCCATCCACGCCATCCTTAAGATCATGACCCCTACCGTTGACCTTCGCCTGAACGCCGGTTTCGGGTACCAGTCTTACGGGGAGCTGAACTGGGACGGTCGCGTCCTCCCGGAGCTGGAATTCTGGCAGATGGACGTCGGGCTCGACGGTCTGGTCATTGATAACCCTAACCTGTCCGGAATCCTGGGCGAGACGGCCCGCCCTGTGGTCGGTGAAGATGGTCAGGATGTGCTGGAAGGGGAGGGAGCCTTCCGTGGGAGTGTTGAGGACTACCGGGTGTCCGGCGCTCTGGGCACCGACTTCGCCCTGCTTGCTTGATACAGACGTTCCTACTCTCGAGAAGCCATTTCGTGTTGGAGATTTCGCAGAAATCATGCGCGCTTACCGCCACCAGCTAGGGGTAACGACGCCAAATCGAAAACAACAGTCGTGTCGTAGGTATTGCGACTGCATCGTGCAGTGTGTATTATTTCAGGTATCGTTCGTGTAGCAGTTTACCTACCGGTAGGTACACCTGGTGTATCATAGTTATGTATGCAGTACTACAGGTTTGTTGCGAGTAATCAAAAGGCATTCATCAGCCGACCCACGTGTCGACAGGGCGAGCTTTGTTTTTGCGGAGCAATTAATGTTTAGGTGGCACCTTGAGCAAGTGTGTTTTTTGGTGTTCGGCAGGCTGCCTCAACTATCTGCAGTAGTCGTTCATCCACTGGATGATGTCTGGGGTTGGTTTGCTGTCGAGATTATTGGTGCAATGGTAGAGTTTGGCAGAGTGTGGCTCGCGTGCTTCCCATTGGTGACCTCACCACAACCACCGAATTAACAGTCAACGTCGACTGTTTTATACAAGCTCGGTGGTAATAGTGTACCCCTAACATATGCCGGACGAGTTCCTCTAATTGTTTTCGTCGGGAAGACGGAAGCTCTTGCTATTGGGTCATCGCCCTCAACGGGTAGCCAATGTAACTGGAGCGCTGGCGGTCCTGCTTGAAAAAGGCTTCGATTTACGTGAGGTACTTCCTTGTACGTTACTCGCGCTCTTTGTGTAGATGTCGCACTGAAGTTGATGTTCTCGTCTGCTGCCTGCAACTTATCGTCGGCGATGTTGGGGGAGGTTTGGCTGATAGAAGCACACATTGAGAAGGGTACCCAGGTGTAGACGTCGTACGTACGAACAACGTTTTAACTGTACGAGTAGTCTAGTAGTAATGAGGTCATTCTTGTGCACCTATTGGCTGTAACCTGCATGAAAAAGTGGGACGTGTAATATAGATTTTGCGTATGTGTTCCTAGTTTCAATGTACCGAGTAGCGTTATTGTGAAGAAGACTATTACTACTAACTCATTGAAATAGGTGTAAAATGGTACGAATATGTCAAAATCGAAGTAGGTGTTTTCGGTGTATTGTCACAAACGTCGCTCATAGCGCGAGAGTTGGCAATATGAGATGAAAATCGACGAACGGTGAGAATAAACCGTATGCGCATTCACAATGAAAGCATGCATACCGGGTGGGGGGGGGGGTGGATACGTGTACCCACAGGTTGTCCAGAAGGTTGATTAGTGTGACAAGCTCTTGCGAGTTGAGCAAGAACGTATAAGCGAATGAGTACTTCGTATCTAATATAAGAAAAACAATCAAGTCCAACACAGTCCCCATGCAATGTATGCCAGCTGCCTTCCATTGATTACCAAGCAATGTTTTTAATGTCTTGTGAATGGCGGCTTGCCTTCAAAAATCAGGCACTTCAACTGTAAACCCAATCTAACTGCGCAAAAGACGTGTAGCATAGCCACAAGGCTGACGACCAATACTCGGTGCTGCAAGCCTCCCCATGCGGCCTTTGTATGAACGGCGGCAATCCAATGTTTCAATTGCCTGTATACATATGATATATCGTGGAAGTCGAACACGACAAACTATCCTGGATATCTTGTCGCGAGGTGCGCTCTTGGCAACGAGTGACCAAACTCGCTAGCAGGAACGATTCTTCTACCAATCTTGTTTTCCCTAATCGTAGTGCACCAGTTTGGTTCTCCTTCGCAGCGTAGAGGTGCGAGATAGGACACGAGCGGCACGTCCATTGTCGGCGTCGATCCCCCTTCTGCATGTTGTTCTATTCGACCAAGCCTACAGTAGGGGGGGTCACTTTTGTTTGCTCCTTTTTTGCGGCTAGGTAGGGGTCACTCGCGCTAGTGACCCCCCTGTTCCCTTGCGGCCATAAACTCTAGTGCGGTTTCGTTTATGCGATAAGAAACTTTCATGGGATGGTTAACGACGCGGCGATGAGGAAAACTCGCCTGCTTGGTATTTTCAGTGAGGTACAGAGTTACTCGGGCGAGTGGCCCAAACCCGGTAGTGAAAAAGGAAGTACCTCTCCTAACGCAGTCTTGGTCATTCATGTTACGTCAAGGGTGAACCCGGTTTCCTTGAGGCTCCACGCTTGGGGAGCTCCACACCTCACCCAAACACAAAGGTTGAGAAAAGCTGAAAGAGCAACCCGAGGGACATTCCTATGGCCTAAGTGCACAGCGAGTATTATTATCGCAAAAACACGAGTGACCTTCCGACGACATTATTGGGTTAAGGAACGCCGTCATTCAAAACGTTTTTTTGGCCCAAAAGTGCTATCCCTAGCGTAGCACGGAGGCGCCGCATGCAGTATCGTTCGTTCCCATTTAGTATGACACGTGCTACGATAGAGGTGCACTAGTTTTTTTCTGAGGCTCCTCACTTGAGGAGCTCTAAACCTCACCCGCAAATTGATTATGAGTAAACTGAAAGTGCAACCCGATGAACAGACCCATGGCTTAGGTATGCCAAAATTCAGATTGAAAAAAAAGGACGACATTCCGACGATTTTGGGTTAAGGAGCGCCGTCATTGTCATTCAGAAACAAAAAATCCAAAAAGTGCTACCTCTATCGTGACACGCGTCTTATATCCAGAAAATACTTGAAATAATTTGGTTCGGTTACTTCGCGACGCGTGCTACGAGGGAGGGGTAGCACTTTCCGGCTTTTTTTTGTTTCTGAATGACGGGGCTCCTTAACCCAAAATTGTCGGAATGTCATTTTTGTTTTGCAGTGCTGTGTTTTTTTTTTGTATACCTAGGCCATGATAGATTTGTTGCTCGGGTTGCGCACTTTCTTTTTCTTCTCAAAATCAGTTTTTGGTCCTCAAGTGAGGAGCCCGAGAAACAAAATGGTTCGCCTCTATCGTAGCGTGTGTCTCGCCACCCAACTATTAATGTTTACATATCATATCGGTACAGCAGTAGGGCTCCCCCGATAAGGCAGTAGTGTGCCAGAGCAGCATGACCGCCTTGTTGAGGGAAGCCGCCTTATCCATTCCAGGTTATGAGTGCAATTCCCCAGTCGCGCCAAGCGATTTTGACCGCCTTGTTATCGGGATACCTTCTTACTCAGACCGCCTTATTGGGGGACCCCCACTGCTGTAACTCGATAGCTGGTCGTCAAGATCAGCTAATTCATTTCATAGCCCTGATAATTTTGCTACCATGTAGGGGGGGTCTTAATTGATATTGCGCGGGTATCGTCCGTAAGCGAGTCTTCTGAATCATGCACGAGGATCGCGACTCGTTCGTTTCTTGTCGCCCCGGTTCGATTTGCCCCCGGTTCGGCAGGTCTGTCTTGCCATCTTGTCTGGGGTTTGGTGTCCCCAACATCGATACACCGGCACATTGCTGCTTTAGGAATTCCCCAATCTATTTCACCGCAATCGGGCGAAAAGGCTAGCCTGTGATAACGTGCGCCGTCGTACACCGTACTGTAACAATCAAGAGTCCGTACAGCGTACAGCTGCTGCAGTAACACCAGTAGCAAGAGTATTCGTTTTATAGTAGGGCACGCGTAATGTATTGATGTCTTGATGGTATGTACGAGTATGCCTTTTGTAGTTTTGATGTATAGTCTAGCCTTTTGTGCCGTGTCATCGTCGTATGGTGCATGTAGCAGGCGGTCGAGCGATCTGCTAAGCGAGCGGTTTCATTTTGCATTGACGTCAATCAAATTGGCTTCTGTCCTTCATCCATCACTAGAGCTGCCGCAGTCGAAAATTGTTCGTTATTACCATCTCCCAAAGTGTTACGGGCGTTTGCAGTACTATGCTCCCTAAGTGTGGGGGGAATCACCGTTGGCCGGAGCCCAAAACAACGAAAACTGAAAACTTGAACGCTCTGTCGTAGTAGTACACATGAATAAACCGGGAACCATACGGTGTACCAGGTACCAGGTACCTGGTATATCCTTAGTCTATGGCATATCTAGCGGCCGTCTGTATGCAACAGATATGTATGCGCATGCCAACGTCGAAAACGTGCCCTGACCGAGCCGACTCGACCCGGCCCAATCCCCCCTTTTCGACCCGACTTCGTCCGCCTCCGCCTCGCAGACGTAATCCCGCGAGCACCGAGCCCATCCTTCACCGCGGCGCCATTCACAGTCGCGACCTTCGCTCCGGCTGCTCCCGACCCATCCACGCCCCCCCCGGCACCATCAGCGGGCGGCGAATTTTTTTCCGCCGCGCCAACCTCCGCCGGCACATCGCCGATATTCTCGGCCACGGCGGCCCCTACCTCTGTCCCCACCGGCCTCCCCACCCCTCCCCACGAAGACGGCGTGCCCACCCCGGCGCCGTTTATGGAGGAAGTGCCACCGGTGGCCGATGCTTCTCCGGTGCCGACACCGTTGTATCCGATGGTCGTGTCCGCTCCAACTCCGGTGATGACTATTCCGGACAGCTGTACCCTGGGGCTACCGGTTGTGCGCTGGGCTGAGACTACAAATCGGCTATGTGAGTGGGGTTTCGGAGTTTGTGTCCAGAGTTTCAGAATTTTGAGCTATTTTTTTTTATGGCGAGGCAAGACCGAGGGAGCGAATAGACCGAGTCTGTTTTCGCCTTTGCAAGGCAAAAACGCCTCTTCATTGCGGGCGGGGCGCGTACAGGCTTCCGTTGTTCAATACCGGTACGTTTTAAGCGGGTTGCACATGTCGATACGTTGTTCTTTCCGATAATTGTGTCCGCGCCGACCCCTATGATGACCGTCCCGGACAGCTGTACCCTGGGGCGGCCGGTGGTCCAGTGGGCTGAGACCTCGGATCGGCTCCGCGAGTGGTGGCGGGGGTTTCGAGTTTATTGGCGTTTCCATAGCGGGTTGTATGCAGTATTAAACACGCGTTCTAATGGGACGGGTTTCCGAGACGATTTTCTGTAGGACACGTGGGGTACGCACACCGAGAATGGTGGCGTCGGAAATGTCTCGTCGTGTAGTTCTTCCCATAGACTCGCCACTACTGTAGGTGTTTTCACTCTCCTCCACGGTGTCGAGAGAAATGGCTCGTGCCGGGGGGGGGGGGGGGGGGGGGTGTCTGT
>JAYJMJ010148180.1:0-17338 GCA_036873875.1 Laminaria ephemera
ATTCAAAGCCTTTCTTCTCTAATGCTTCCATAATTTCTTTATCGAAATTGAAGCTATCAAATCTAGTTTCTGTTTTCATTTTTAGTATGTAATAGAATTTTTCTCAAAAATTCATTAAAAGTATTATCTAATTTATTTATCCATCTATAATATATATTAAATATATTAAAATGTAAAAACATTATCTTCCGATAATCAACTTAACTAACATCGTGTTAATTAATATATTACCATATCTATAATAACTATCCAAAAACTAGAATAACTAAATAAAAATTCAAATTAAATAATTAAATGTAACTCATTATTTAATTTAAAATCAGTATTATTATCATTACCGCAATGATTGGATAAACCGCGAATTAAGTATCATCCAACACTAACGGGCTAATTCATTAAGAATTTATAATATAGCAAAAAGCTATATGCCAAACAAAAATATGTAAACATATCATGTCTATTTAAAGTATGTCAAACGACCTATAATAAATAATACTCAACTACTCCTTTTAAATATGTAGTTGAAAATCAATTCACTACTTAAAAAATAAGTGAATAATAAATATGTGTATATACAATATTTAAAATAATATTTTACAAATCCAAATCATTTTTTAATGTAAAAAAATTTGAAATTATATAAAGAATTATAAAAAATATTCTAAACTTATTAAAAAAATAAGAAAATAACAATAATAATACAATAAAACATTTTATAAACAATAAATACCATAATATCAAATGAATATAAAAAATAAAAATAATCCAAAGTTGATAAATAAACTTGGAGGATTAAGCTTAATTTTAGCAACAACATTAACCTCTACACAAATACAAGCATCATACTCCTCTAAAGATACTGCTAATTTTGATACTTCAACAAATCTAATTGGTAAAGTATTTAATTACTTTTCAAATCCTCACAACCTAAGAAGTGAAACTAAAGGTTATTACAATATAAAAAATATTGAATTTAAAAATTGTAATTTAAACGGAGAAATAAAAACTAACAATAAACAAAAAGTAGTTTTTCAAATTGATTTAAATTATAACACACTAAAAGTTGAAACTACTATAAATTCCATAAATCAAGATACATACCTAAGGTTTTCAGATGTTCGAGAACCTGAAATCACATTAAATGTTAATTTAGGTGAAGATATAAATAATATTACATCAGCATCAAATTTAATAAAAACTTATTTACAAGTATGTAATTTTGAAAATAAATAATTTAATTTTAACTTTTAAGACAAATATAATCATTTTACAATTCCAACCATTTATAAATCAAAACCTACTATTTTTACTATGACAATTGAAGACTTTACAAAATTAGGAATTGAAGGATCTATTTTACAAGTAATTGAAGAGCAAGGATTTGTATCTCCAACGAAAATTCAAAATAAAGCAATTCCAGAAGTATACGCAGGAAAAAACGTAATAGCAACAGCAGCCACAGGTTCAGGGAAAACATTAGTATTTGTATCAAGAGTATTACAAGTAGCAAGACCAGGTTACGGTTTGCAAGCAATTATTATGGTACCAACAAGAGAATTAGCTCAACAAGTTGGAGAACAATTTAAATTATTTGCTAAATATAAACCATTAAATATTATGATTACATACGGTGGAGCAAATATTAAAACTCAAAAAGATGAATTACAAAATGTTGATGTATTAATTGGAACTCCTGGGAGAATTTCAGATTATTTAGAACAAGATTTATTCTTAGTAGGAAAAGTTAAATGCCTTGTACTTGATGAAGTTGATGCAATGATTAGAAACGAATTTCAATCAGATATTAAATTTATTATTGAAACAACACCAAAAAAGAAACAAACTCTTGTATTCTCAGCAACAATCGATAAAGAGATGTACAAACTATTAAAAAATCAAATTAAAGACTCAAAACTTGTAGCAGTTGATAAAACAGTAGATCCAAGAAAATTAAAACAAAATTATTTTATGGTTGAAAAAGATGAAAAATTATCATTATTAACTCATGTATTAGAACACGAAAGAGCTGGTTTATCAATTATTTTTGTAAATAGACAAGATGTTGCAGAATTTTTAAAAAAGAATTTAAGAAAATTAACTTCTTTAGAATATGAAGTAATTCACGCAGATATGACTCAAGGTAGAAGAAACAGAATTATTAAAGATTTCGCAAATCAAAAATTTGACATTTTAATTACTACAGATATGGCGGCTAGAGGATTAGACATTGAAAATGTAACTCACATTTACAACTATCAATTACCATCACACACAGAAAAATACATCCACAGAATTGGAAGAACAGCAAGAGCTGGAGAAAAAGGTAAAGTAATTAATTTAGTTTGTAAAGATGAATTAGAAAGATTAGCAGATATTGTTAGAAATCACAAAATTTCAGTAGTTGAGAAAGAATTACCACACTATAACAAAGTTCAAGCAAAGTTCGAAATTAAAAAGAAAGTTGAAAAACGTTAGAAATTAAAATTTTCTATAAATTTTTCAAAAAAATAATATAAAATATATCTAATTATATAAATAATTTATAGATTTTATTTAATTTACATTTTCATAATTCTCCTAAATTTAAATTCCACAACAAAGTAACACCAAATTCTTAAAACCAAAAAAATAAATAAATAAATATGAACGAAATTGAAGTAAAAATTCTAGATATAAATAAAGGAGAAGTAATTAAAAATATTCTACAATTAGGTGGAAATTTATTATTTGAAAATAAAGAATTTAACGCAGTATTTTTTGAATCTCCAGAAAACCAAGTAATAAGAATTAGAAAAGAAGGTGATGAAACTGTAATCTGTCACAAAAATAAATTAAAGTCAGAAACTGGTGCAAAAATAATGGAAGAAACTGAAATTATCGTAGATAACTTTGAAACTTCAATAAAACTACTTCAAAACCTAGGTCACAAGCTAACGCAAGGTGGAATTCGAAAATATAGAACAAGTTACAAATTAAATAATTGTAAAATAGAATTTGACAAAATGTTAGACGATTTTGAATTTGTACCAGAATTTTTAGAAATCGAAGGAACATCAGAAAAAGAAGTCTTTGAAATAGCAAACCAACTTGGATTTGAAGAATCACAATGTTTAAACTGGGGAGCAAACAAAGTTATTGAAAAATATTCGAAATAAAATGGTGAATTTAAATAATTTAAAACAATTAACTGAAACTGTAAAAATTAAAGAATCTTTAGATTCCCTAAATGATTGGAATAATGGAAATGGAAGTCAAACTTACTTTGATGAAATGAAAAAAGAAATAGATGAGGCATTAGTTGAATATAAAAAAGAAAAACAAGTATATTTAGAAGATGAACTTGGAGATGTTTTATGGGATTATTTAAACTTACTAGAAAATTTAAAACAAGAAGGTAAAATCGAATCAATTGAAAAAGTATTTTTTAGAGCAGATAAAAAATATTCTGAAAGAATAACTGGAATTAAAAATAATATTAGTTGGGAAGAAATAAAAAATAAACAAAAAATAGAATTAAGACTTGAACAAGATAAATTAGAATAAATAGAAACAAACTAATCATTAAACTATAAAAAAATACATGTGCCAAATTTCAGGCACACAACCTACATATAAAGCAAAATTAATTTCTCTTACTATGAAGTTTTTAGACAAAGATATTATTAAACAAATTTTATTCATCTCAATTCCAATAATCATTGGAAATATGTTACAAATTGCTTATCAAATGACAGACTTATTCTGGCTTGGAAAAGTTGGAACAAATCAAATCGCAGCAATAGCACTATCAATGCCAATTTTATTTGTATTCTTTTCAGTTGGAATTGGAATATCAATTGCTGGAATAATTTTAGTTGCTCAACAATACGGAAAAAAACAACAAAATAAAATTAACCACACATCTGGACAATTAATGTTAGTTATGACAACAGTTGGAACTTTTTTATCAGTATTAGGATATTTTTTATCCCCCTTACTACTAAACTTAAGTTCAGCACCTCAAATAGTTATAGAACTTGCTATCCAATATACACAAATTAGTTTTATAGGAATGATTTTTTTATATGGAATGTCAGGATTCAAAGATTTAATGGCTGGAGTCCAAGAATTAATGTTACCATTAAAAATCACACTTTTCACAGTACTACTAAATCTAGTTATTGATCCAATATTAATTATTTACTTTGATTTAGGAATTAAAGGAGCAGCAATTGCAACAATTACAACTCAAGCACTCGCATTTTTAATTGCAATAATCATTTTAATTAAAGGAAATCATAAGATTAAAATTATTTTAAAAGAACTAAAACCAGATTTTAAATATATAAAAAGTATCTTTAAACTAGCAATTCCATCCTCAATTGAGTTATCAGCAATATCTCTCTCAGAACTTGCTCTAATTGCCCTTGTATCATCATACAGTGCCGCAACAATCGCTGCTTATGGAATCGGAATTCAAATATTTAACATTGTAATCTTTGTATCAATTGGTTTATTAGTTGCTGTATCAACACTTGTAGGACAAGCAATTGGAGAAAATAAAAAAACAAAAGCAAAAAATATTGGAATTACAGCAACAATATTTGGAATAATTATAAATGTAATAATCACAATAATTGTATTATTATTTACAAAACAAATATTACAATTTTTCACATCAGATAGTTTAGTTATAGCGTCAGGAATCACACTTTTACAAATATTAGCAATAACCTTTGTATTCTTTGGAATTGAAAAAACATTAACTGGAGTATTCCAAGGAAGTGGAAACCCACACATCCCAAGTTACATTGTAATCTTTGCATTATGGATTGTGCAAATTCCTCTAGCCTACTACCTATCAAACCACACAAAACTTACAGAAACTGGAATTTGGCACTCTATAGTTATTGCAGGAATTTTAGCAGCAGGATTAAGTATAATATTATTTTATAAATTTGACTGGCAAAATAAATCAATGATAAAAGAACACCATTAAATAATTATTTATTTTTAATTATACAAGTTAAATTTATCCTTATTTATAATAAATTTAAAATTTGGTTTAAAGAAAGGATTAAATTTCACTTTAATAAATCCAAGTTTTTCATAAAATTTAATTAATCGTGTATTTTTTTTATCAATAAAAGAAATTAATTGAAAAAAATCTTCACTATTAAAACAATAATCTAAAAATAAATTCATACTTTCCTCCCTAAAACCTAAATCTCTAAATTCTTTTAAAAGATATATATTTATATCTCCTGAAAGTTTTATAGGATCTTCACCTTCCCCAAAATAAGTAATATTTTTATCTAATTCTTTATAATTATCAACTAAAATAAATCCTGATGCTCTTTTATTAATTTCAATAACAAAAAACAAATCATTATCAATTTCAATTCCAAATTTTCCACTCAAATGCCATATTTCATCTCTAATCTCCGTTAAAGTTAATTTATCCTCATAAAATTTAGAGATTCCTGAAATAAATTTCATATCTACTAAATCTGAGCTTTCTAATCTTCTTAAAGTTACAAGTCCCGATTTTAATATTATATCCATTTTAAATTACCAAATTTTTAATATAATAATGTATATTAAAATATACTTAAATCTATGTAAAAACTATAAAACAATAACATCAATAGAATAATTTATAAATCAAAATATCTAATTATAAATGTAATTATTTTTCTTCAAAATATTTATTTTCAGTTAAATAAACTAATAATTCTTCAAAAATCATCATAAAACTAGAACTAAACTCAAAATATTTCCTAAAATATTTATTTACATCATCATATCCAAATCTCTTATGTGAACCCCAATCAGCAGGATACTTCAATTCGTGAACAATTGCATCCATTTTATCAATAGCTTTGCAAAATACAGCCTCAACACTACTTAAATTCCTATACTCACCATCAAGAGCAAGTAACTTAGAAGATAAAATTCCAGGGTATTGTCCAGATAATATTTTCACACCTTTAATTTCCTCAACTTCTTTATTCACACGACGAGATATATCAGCAACACACACATCACCAACCTCAATCTCACAATCATCATGATACATTAGAATTTCATAAACTTTTAATTTATCAATTGACTTGAATTCTGTGAAATTCGAAATCATATAATCAGCTAGTTTTAAAGAAGAATACACATGTTCAGCAGTTGTCTCTCCACGAACAATTTTTTTATTTAAATGAGAATCAACATAAATAGAAGAGGACTTTCTAGCAACATACTTTAACTCATAAGTTTTAGTAATTTTTAGAAAATCAATAAATAAATTTTTTTCCATAAAATAAAAAGAATACTTGGAATATATAAATATAATTAAAAATTCATCATACGAACACACTGCTCAAGTAAAATTCTTAACACTTCAAACTCTCCAACAGTCATATTTTTAGAAACTTCATTTATTTTAATATTACAAGACTTCTCAGACTTCTTAACCCAAATTTGAGCTTTTTTCTCATTATACGAATGAAAAAAAGAACAAGCTCCATCCTTACAATTTAAAACATTAATAATTTCTCCAAGTTCATTATCAGACATTTTAACTTTCTTCCAATCCCAATTTCCCATTTTCTTTAAGCCTAAATGAAAATAAACTTCCTTCTCAGAATTCATCAAAACTTTTAGACAATTTATTTTTCCAAAGAACGCGCGGTTTAATATAAAGGTATTAATCATTTTATCCATTCTTTAAAAATTAAAAAACTATATTAACAAGATTTGTCTATACTTATAGAAACAATAGCGAAAATAAATTATAAATTATAAATATTTTTAAAATGTTAAAAATCCAATTTAGCTCCAAAAGCATATCCGAATAATCCAACACGATTAGTTCCACTTTTATTAATTAATAAATTTGAAATTGTATTATTCCCCCCATCATAATTTCCCCTAAACATATTAGGAGAAGTATTTACAATTGGAATAAAACCAGGCGACACATCATAGGGAGAAACACTACAATCAATATTACTAATTTGTATAAAACTTGAATTTAAAAAATTCGACACATTACTCAAATCATCACAACTATTAACCTGATAAGGATTACTAACTGAACCGTTTCCACCACTAAAAGAATATAATGGTATAACTAAACTTAAACTTAAAAATAACATAAAAACTAATCTAATCCTATTTAACATATTAGATTTATATAAAAACAATTTATATATTTATGTATACTTATATTAATAAAAAATATTTATAGTTAAAGAATTTATTTTATATCATGTCATATTATATTAAATAGAATTCAAATCCACATACTTTATAAATAAAAAAAAACTAATTTAAATATTAGAAAAATGATGCCAGCAAAGTACATTGTACTAGTTGGCCTAGAAATTCAAATAATTTCTTTATTTTCTTACATAGTTAAAAAATGATACAAAACGAAAGCTCAAACATTGCAATGAAAGGATTTAAAAATATCCATCATTCAAACTCATCAAATAAAATGACATTATCAGGGACTCTTAACAAAACTCTAATATTAACACTATTAGTTTTTCTTGGAGGATTAATTAGTTGGTCAGGAAAAATTCCTGTAGAATTATTTATGCCAGTATTTTTAATATCGCTAGTTACAAGTTTAATAATTGTATTCACATTAATGTTTAAACCATTATTAGCAAACATATTAGCACCAATTTACGCATTTGTTGAAGGAGTATTCCTAGGAATGGTTTCATTAATTTTTGAAACAATTTACCCAGGAATTGTAACTCAAGCAATCTTACTAACATTAGCAATCGCATTAGTTATGAATTTATTATATAGAAATAAAATTATCAAAGTTACAAGAAAATTTCAAGCAATTATATTTGGTGCAACTTTAGGAATTTTTGCAGTATATATGATTTCAATGATTATGAGTTTCTTTGGAACAACAATCCCATTAATTCATGAATCAGGGCCAATTGGAATTGGATTTAGTTTATTTGTAGTAACAATTGCAAGTTTAAATCTTTTAATGGACTTCCATTTTATTGACAAACAAGTAGAAAATAACATGCCTAAAAAAATGGAATGGTACGGTGGATTTATGTTAATTGTGACATTAGTATGGATTTATATCGAAGTATTAAAATTATTAAGTAAATTAAGAAGTAGAGATTAATATTAAAAATTCACACTTTTAAAAATAAAATGATTAAAAATATATTATACAAAATATTTGGTTCAAACTCAATTAATGAGCCACAAAACTTTGAGCAAGCATGTGATTTCACAACTAGACATAAAACTAGTTGTAAAGTTGATTACAATAATGATAATCAAATGACAATTGAATTAAATGATGGATCTCTAAAAAAAGAAAATCAAAAATTCACAAATAATAATAAAGTCTCAATTGAAGAATTTTTTAAACAAATTCAATATTTATCTCAAAAAGGTTCAGTTGTATCAATTTCAAATGATAATTTAGAAAAAGAATTTAAAAAATTTCAAGTAAACTCAAAAAAATAATCTTATTTAATAATAATTAATATTATTTTTTATATATACATTTCTTAGTTAAACACAAAATTTAAAATCCAAACCTAATTTTACCAAATATGAAGCAAAAAGTAAGAACATTGTTTGAAAAAATTAAAGGATTTATAACCTTAGAATCAATTAAAATCTCAGCAAAAAGAAAATTTCAAATTATTGCAAAAGCACTAATAATTTATTTTTTAACATTTATTAAAACTAGAATTGATAAACTACCTATAGAAATAAACGAAACATTATTAATCAAATTTATTGATGTGGCTATTACATTTTTTGTAATATATTTAATTATGAATTTAATTAGAACAATATTTGTATCTCTATATAGAAAAAAACACAAATACGAAAATGATCAATATGACAACTTAATACTTGGAATTGATAAAATATTTCAACTATTAACAGTAATTATGGTTTTTTTTATAATTTCAATAAAATTAGGAATTGATTTAAATAAATTCTTAACAACATTCGCACTATTTGCCGTAGGAACTGCAATTATCTTCAAAGAAATATTATCTAATATAATTTATGGAATAATTATTATGTTCTCAAACGAAATTCAACTAAAAGAAATTATCCAAATTGGAGAATATAAAGGAAAAATTATTGACATTAACTTTCTAAATACTGAACTAAAAACAGGTGATGGGAATATTGTATTTGTACCAAACTCCAAAGTTTTAAACTCAGAAATTATTAATTTCTCAAAATCAAAAATTAAAACAATAAGAAACGAATTTTATCTTGATTTTGGATTTTTTGGAAAAATTGACAAATTAGAACAAGAAATCTCAAAAGAGCTAGAAGAACAATTTAAAGAAGTATCAGGTTTAGATTCTGTAGAATTAGAAATTGAAGATATTCGATTCAATAGAGTTAAAATTAACCTACTAATCACAGTTTCACGGTACACATTAACAATTGATAACAAAATTTCCAAATTCGCCTCCAGATTCATTTTAGAATTTGTTAATAAACATAAAAGAGTATCAACTGTTGGAAATAAAAAATAAATTTTCAATAACATTTTTCTACATATTAAAATAATCCATTATTTTGTTACCTCTATAAAAAAAGACTAAAAGTATATATACTAGTGCGCTATGTAATCAGCATAAATGGACACAGAGTTAGTAAATATCACAAAAGAATATCAAAAATTAGAAAATATTTGTAAAGATAATTATTTACTAAATTACGGTAGATGCGAAAATGATCACTTTATTCCCCACTATCCTGGTTTAATTGGAGATTTTTTACCAAGTTCAGAATGGTACAATAGTAGAAGAGATACTCTCCCAATGTATTTAACTGCTCTAAAAATTGAAAATGAACTACAAATCCAAAACCAAAAACAAGTATTTGAAAATGTAATAAATAAAATTCCTAAACTTTACTTAATAATAAATAATTCAATTAACTCTCAACCAAGTTTCCAAATTCCAACAATACCAATAAGAATTCAATATCAAAAAAATTAATATAAAAACAAAAATTAAATGATACTTCTAATTTTTATATAGATTAATCATTCTTTCAGAATAATTAGGATGAATATAATTCTTTAAAGTTACACTAAAATTAGGTTCCCACAATTCAGTTTTTTTATTATATTTTTTATGTCCTAAATTTTCAGCTATTTTCAAAAATACAGCTTCAACTTCTTCTTTTGTCGCTGTCCTATGTGTTTTTAAAAAATTCTTACAAGTCATATCAGCATAATGTGAACGGATAATGTGTGGATAAAAATGTTCTCCAGTTAAATCAAATAAAATTCTTGAAAAACTATCTGAATGAATACAATTTCCATTTGTATTTGTAAAAATAAAATCTTCATCAGATTTTTCATAAATAAAATCCTCAAACTTTTTCACAAAAAAACTAGGAAACTTTTTAGCAATTAACTGAGGCACACCATCTTTTCCAATAAAATTAAATGATATAATATTACTAGCAATAACAATATCTTTTTTCTGTAAAGTTGTAAGTCCTTTATGATTAAAACGACGATAATATTCAATATTCCCAACACGAATAAAAGTATTTAACATAACATATAAAGCTAAATCTGAAACATTACAACTTTTAGACTTGATTTTTTTCTCACATGTTTCAAATATTTCTAAATAATAACTTTCAAACTTATCAACAAGCCTAAGCTTTTTATCTTGTTCTAAATGTACTTTAGAATCAGAATATAAATAAGTTTTAAGTCCTGACGCATTTGTATAACAAACATCCCATAACTTTTCTTCATCATCAAAATTAAATTTTAAATCTTTAGCAAACAAACTAAAACCTGCTCGAGCTAATTGTTCTCCATTTGGTAAAACCATAATTCTAGCTCCACAAATTTGCTCTTTAGGCGTTAAACTACCTCTTAAAAATAAATCATCATGTAAATCAACTAATAAATTCAAATTTTTATTATCATTATACATATCTAAAACTTCCAAAACACTAGAATCTAAATCAGAACTTGCACTCCACAAATCATCTTTTTCTTTTTTAAAAAGTCTAAAATCCTTAGATTTAATTCTAAATGAACCAACTTCAAGCTCTTTACTCATAAAAAAAATAAATTAAAAATGATATATATAATTTAGTCACTCTAAATTATGAGAAAAATAAGTTTCCAAATACAAACAATATCCCTAAAATTATATAAATTAAACTCAAACTAGGTAAAGTAGAAACACTAACTTGATTTCCACCTTCACTCAAATTAGAATTTGAAACTCCATTAAATAATAAAAATAATTACATCAGTCCTTAAATATACCATAATTAAAAGCAAATTTAATAGCTTTTTTTCCACTAAAGTGAAAAACAAATAAACCTACAATAATATATAGATAATAAATTTCAAAACCTATAAATCCTAGGCTAATATATAAAAAATGTGTTAACCCAATTAAAATAAATAATATAAAAAACAAATAAATATTTAAAGAAATAGTTTCAATTTTCTTTAAATTTAAAGTTATATCTTTATTTAAATCAGATTTAGGAACAAATTTAGTTTTTTTTTCAGATTTAATGGTTATTTTTTTGAGAGGTTTAATTTTTTTCATACTAATATATAGGCAATCAAAGTTTATATACATTTGTAAAATTAAGTAAAATTAAGTAAAAATACTTTAAAATATAAGATAATCTTATAAAAACAAAAAATCAAATCCTATTATGAGTAGAAATATCCTATTACTTTTTGATGGAACATCGCAAGATTTAACAAATCAAATTCCAACAACTATAGGAAATTTAGAACATTTAATAAATAACAATAATTCTCAACTAACTAAATATAATAAAGGCCTTGCAAGATTCGAAAACAATCCTCTAGCAGTTTCATTTGGAACAAAAATGAATAAATTATCAGTTTATCCAAATTTAGATTTTTTAGATAAAATAGGGCTTAACTCAGAAGATGAAATAACTATTATTGGTTATTCAAGAGGTGCTGAAAGCGCAAAAAGAGTTATTCAACATTTAGGAAAAGAAAATGTTAAAGTAAAACAATTTATAGCACTTGAAAGTGTTGATATAACAGGAGCATTACCAATCACAAATCTTTTAGGATTAAATCTAAACAAACCAACATACCTTGATAATGTATCAGAAATAATTCACTATAAAACCCTAAATGAAACAAGACCAGTATATATTCCAACAGACTATAAAGGAAACCAAGTTCAAAATATATGGATTCCAACAAACCATACAAAATTAGGTGGCGCTAGAGCAGATTTTCAATATAATAGAACTATATGTAATCTGTTAGAAAATGAAATTAGTGAAATGTTAATCCATCAAGGATTTAAATTTACCGAAAAAAAACCAATAACACAAATAAAAGATTTACCAATATTTGTAAAACAACAACCTATTAAAAGATATAAAAAACCTAATATTAATGATTTTTTTCATAATATGGCATTAAAATACTCACAAAATAAAGAATTTGAAAACCAAAATCCTAATATAAATTTAGAAGATATTCCAACTAAACAATTTGTACACTTTAATTCATTAACAAAAAAATATGAATCTATCTAAATCAATAGATGTTAAAAAAATTAAAATAAAGACAAAATAAGAAATATTGTATAGTAATCAAACATTTTTATTACAAAAATTATAGAAAAACCCTTTTAAAGGGTTAATCATTACTATTACTCTAAATAGGATAGTGTAGAAATAATTGTAATTTAAAATTATAATTCTCACACATAATAAATATATGTGATATATACTATACTCAAATTAAAAAATTAAAATGGATGTATTAGTAATTAATTGTGGAAGTTCTTCATTGAAATTTCAATTAACAAACCCAGAAACAGAGGACGTTAAAATTGACGGAATTGTAGAAAAAATTGGAATCGAAGGTTCTTTTATTAAATATAAATTCAATGGTGAAAAAGGACAAGTAAAGGAAAACTTTGCTGATCACAAACAAGCTTTAACAAAAGTTTTTTCAATTTTTGAAGAATTAAAAGTAGTTGATTCATTAGAAGAAATCAAAGCAATTGGACACAGAGTAGTTCACGGTGGAGAATTATATAATAAATCAATTTTAATCAATGATAAAGTTAAAGAAGATATTAAAGAATTATCTGAACTAGCTCCATTACACAATCCAGCAAATTTAATTGGAATTGAAACTTGTGAAGAATTAATGCAAAATGCTAAACAAGTAGCAGTATTTGACACAGCATTCCACCAAACAATGCCGGAACAAGCATACATTTACTCAATCCCATATAAATACTATGAAAATAATAAAGTAAGAAGATACGGATTTCACGGAACTTCACACTACTTTGTATCTAGAAGATTAGCAGAAATCGAAAACAAATCAGTTGAAGATTTAAACATTATTACATGTCACCTTGGAAATGGTGCTTCAATGTCTGCAATTGCTGGTGGTAAATCAATTGACACAACTATGGGTTTCACACCTTTAGAAGGATTAACTATGGGAACTCGTTCAGGAGATGTAGACCCAGCAGTTATTACATATTTAATGAATAAAGAAAATTTATCAGCTCAACAAATTTCAGATGTTTTAAATAAAGAATCTGGATTATTAGGAATTTCAGGAGTTTCATCAGATTGTAGAGATGTTGAAGATGCTGCTGCTGATGGAAATAAAAGAGCTCAATTAGCATTAGATAGATTAGTTTATGTTGCTAGAAAAAGTTTAGGAAGTTACATGACTGTTTTAAACGGTGTTGATGCAATTGTTTTTACAGCAGGTTTAGGGGAAAACGGAGTAGAATTAAGAGAACAAATTTGTGAGAACTTAGAACATTTAGGTGTTAAATTTGATTCAGAAGCAAACAAGTGTAGAGGAAAAGAACAATTAATTTCAGCTGCAGACTCAAAAGTTAGAGTATATGTAATTCCAACTAATGAAGAATTAGTAATTGCGCAAGATACTTTTAAGATTACTAAATAATTTAATTTATTAAATTATTATTTTTTATTTCTAAAACTTAAATTATTACAAATAAATATATTTATAAATTTATTACTTCTAAGTAATAATATGATAACTCAAATAACAACACAACTTTCTACAGACCTTCAAGATTTATTAAATAGAGGAATTAATGATAATAACACTTTATTATCTTTTCATGGAAAAGAATTATTACAACATAGCGACACATTAATCCAAAGAATTGCTCAAATTAATCAAAAAGATTACACAATATTCACATCTTTTGCAGAACAAACTGATGAAAATTTATTAAGTAAATTATTAACACAAACTCTACCAACTAAACAATACAAATCCTATACAGAAAATGAATCTCCATTTTCAATAAAAAGAGAACAATTTAGAGAATTAACATACTTTAATTCAATTACATTATTAAACGAATTTGGAACCTCAGCAAACCCAAATAAAAAACAAGGAATTTATTTAGTTAATGATAACTTAGAAATAATTAAAGAAATTAAACCTCAAAATAAACAAACATTCCAATATGTTAACGGAGAATTAACATTATCTCAAAAAATCTAAAAAGAACTTATAAAATAATAAAATTAATAAACTAAATAATTATAATTCACACTTTTATAAAGAATCAAAAGGTGATACTATTTGAGCCAAAACATTATTAGCAACTTGTGTATATATCATAGTTGTTTTCAAACTAGAATGTCCTAATAATTTTTGAATTATTCGAACATCGGTACCAGCCTCAAGTAAATATGTTGCAAAAGAATGCCTAAACATATGTGTTGTAACTTTTTTCTTTAAAATCTTTGAAGCATCATAAATAATATTTTGAATACTTCTTCCAGTATATTTTGTTCCTCTATTAGTCTCAAACAAATATTTAGTTTTAAACTCATTATCACATAAATAACTTACTAATTTAGACTTTATACTTGAAGACAATAAAGTATATCTATCTTTTTCCCCCTTTCCTAAACAAACTTTAACTAAATTTCTACAACTTTCAATATCAACTCGTTTAACATTAATTAATTCATTTAAACGAAGTCCAGTAGAATATAAAAATTCAATCATTAATTTATGTTTAGTATTAGATATATTAGATAAAATTAATTTAATTTCAGATTTTGAAAGAACTTTTGGAAGTTCAGAAGTTTTTTTAGGTTTAGGAATATCTAAATATGTAACTTTTAATTCCATAACATCTTTTAATAAAAATAAAATTGAAGCAGAAATAACTCGAATTGAATTATTAGATTTATTTTGTTTATGTAATTGTAATAAATACGCTTTTGCTGACATATCGTCAGGTTTCACGTCTTTTTGCTTTAAAAAATTCAAATATTTACTAATATTTGCTAAATAAGTTTTCTTTGTAGAAGTTGTAAAACCTCTTAAAGTCATAGTATCAGAGGTTTTAATAATTAAATATTCAAAATCCATAAATGAAACAAACATAGTATATATTTAAATTTAAAGTTCGCTTTTTGTCCAGTATAGTTGTGTTTTACGAGGTACAACAACAAAACTTCCGAACTAAAGTTCGTGAAATAGTTGTTGCTCGAAATATTTGTATTTTGAATTTGTTTGTTATTCGGCTCTAAACTCCAAAATTTAACTAAATACTTATAAATAACTAATCTAAAATTAGTTGTATGATTAAAAGATTATTATTTGTTTTATACTTCACATTTTTCGCAATAAATATTTATTCTTTCTCACAAACAATAACTCCAAGTAATAATTCAATAGTAAATGAATTAAATCAAACAATTATAACAACCATAACTAGTTCTGAAAATACTTCAACTTTTATTAATTGGGAGGATTCTTTAATTGCTTATTGGAATTTTGAAAATAATAATTATAGTGATTTTTCTGGAAATGGAAATAATCCCAGTAGACATAATGGTATTACTACTACAAGTTCTAATAAAACTAGAGGGATGAATCTTCATTTTGATGGTATTGACGATTACTTATCTTTACCAGTAAATTTACAATAATATTATGATTTTTCTATTTCTGGATGGGTATATCCTACAAATGGAGGTGGAATAGTTATTTCACAAGATTTTTCTTCAACACATAAAGAGTGGTATACTAGAGTTACAGACAAAATTGCATTTACATACGTTAATATTGGTGGTGGTAGTTACAATCTTAGAGAAACAAGTTCAAGTGTTGTGAATTCAAATTCCTGGAATCATATCGTGTGGACTATTGATAGATCAAATAGTGCTTCTGTTAAAATTTATTTAAATGGAGTAGAACAAGTTTTAGCCTCTTCTAGTTTAGCTCAAGGAACTTGGGGGCAAGGAACGCCATCATTAAAATTAGGGAGAGGTAGAGGTCTAGTTTATTTTGATGGTTTAATGGATGAAGTAGTTCTTTTTGAAAGGGTCCTTGGAGAAAATGAAATTAAATCATTATATAATTCTAATTTGAATTCATTTGATTTTAATATTACTAATTTAAATAATAATACACAATACAATTACTCAATATTTACAACCAATACAACTGGAAACTTATTAAAAGAATCATATTCTTTCTATACAAATACTAGTTTTATTTTACCACAACAAACAAGCCAATCCACAGCTTCAGTATTTCCAACACAAGGATTTACTTCAATAATAATTTCAACTTTAATACTAATTAGTTTTTTTATTATTTAGTTAAAAAATACAACAAATCGTTCCATTTGGTCACTATAAATTCAAAGTGGCTACCTCTTTCTACTTTCTTCCCCAAAATGTCAATCATAGCCGTCTCGTAGACTCTCGAAAGCTCGTAGGATATATCAAAGGATTATAAAGAAATTCCTCTCGAATTTCCCAAATTTCTTCGAAACTTCTCATAATCAAATTCGTTATTAATCTTTTTGAAAATAAAACTAAAATTTATAAATAATAAATCTAATCCAATACCATGAAGAAAAAATATTACTTGTTTTTATTTATTGTGTTATTTGGAATTATAACTTTAGGTTGTTCTAAACAACAAGAAAATTATCAAGTTTATTCTATATCAAATATCTCTGACATCCCTAAATATTACGAAGACTGCATTAAACAAAAATCTCTGTCAGATGATTTAGTTTGTAGCTTTGATTTTATTATCGAAACTGACAACCAATTTTCATTTTGTGAAAAATCTGGAAGAATACTACCTCCATCAATCCCAAACCCTCCAACATGTAGATTAAATTATTTCAATTCAAACTCAAAAATTCCTGAAAATTTTGAACAATGTAAAGATATGGATTTACATATAGGTAATATTGTAAAAGGAAATTATAACCACTCCTACACTAAATTTTGTACAGTTGAAATTCGAAAAAAT
>JAYJMJ010148395.1:0-17331 GCA_036873875.1 Laminaria ephemera
CTGCCGAGAGCGCTTTATAGCGTGGGTAAGCACAATTCAACGCGAGTCGACGAGGGAAGAAAGTGCTGAATTCTTCTTGCTACAAACATTAAGGCGCGTACCGTACGTAGTGGGGAGGGGGAAAAGCGCGAAGATAATAGATGGAATGAGCAAAAGATAAATTCATAAATAAACAGAAATACATAAAAAAAATAATTACACCAGGAACCTGACTCGTGCTACGATGATAGAGGTATTAATAGCACTTTTTGGGCAAAATATATTTTGTGAATAACGGTGCTCCTTACTCCAAAATCGTCGCACTGTCATTCTTGGTTTTTTGCAATATTAAAAACATTTTTTTTATGCTTAGGCCATGATGGGTTTGGTCATCGGGTTGCATTATTTTCAATTTTTCTCATCAAAATAATATTTTGGGTGAGGTGTAGAGGGTCTCAAGTGAGGAGCCTGAGAAGAAAAATGGTACACCTTCACATGTGTCGCCTGGTACTACCTGGTAGCTGCTATTAATAAGACCAATATCACATGGCTTCGTAGCGAATTCTGGTAATTTCAACAAACCATCCTATTTTCTATGGGCTAGACGTCAATAAGAAACTTACTGCCTGCCATAGCCCATAACCATGGTTAGCTAATGCTTGTGGTCTCGACCACCGAGCCGTCCTTTGTCACGTGGGCTAGATGCCAGTAAGAACCTTACTGTTTGCCATAGCCCACAACCATGGCTATTTTAGTAACTAACTCTGACGTGTCCAACGAGCCGTCCTCCTATCTATGTACTACGGGCTATATGCCTTACTGCCTGTCATATCATGGCCTGCCATAGCCAATACCCATGTCTAGATAACGCTGGTGCCTTCAACGACCCGTTTTATATCTCATGGGCTACGTATGATGACCCTAAGAAACTAAATATTATAGCCCGTAACCATGGCTAGCTAATGCTGGTGTTTTCAACGACCCGTCCTATGTCCGATGGCCTTATACTGGTATATGACAAAAATAGGAAACGTACGCTGTCATCCCCCTGGTAGGCCATAATCATGGTTAGCTAATGCTGGTGCTTTCAACGACCCGTCCTATGTTCCATGGTCTGTACATGAGAGTAAGAAACTTAATACCATCGCGTTTAGGACCCGTCGCGGCGGGGAATAAATATACTACTTCAAGCAAAATTTCGATTTCAGAACAGAACGCGCTCTTCCCAGCTCTGCACACCAGAACCTTCCAGGAAAATCACTGCCAGTGTTGGTGGGTCGAGTCGTGTTTCATTTTTTTCAAGAAGGCGACTCGACCCCTTTCCTTCCATTACCACAGCCGCACCAAGCAGCAGAACTTCTTGTGTCCCACCTGCCCACTACCAACTAGCTACTCTCCGAACGCAAAACACGACAACTGGGTTTCGGCATCCATCAATCTCTACTACTGAGGCCAGCTGCAATCAAGAACTCACACATCTATCTCGTCATGAAGGTGTGGGATCTGTAGGAGTTTCTATTATTAACAGTAGTAGCTGTACGACGGGAAGCGGTGAAAGTTGAAGTGGACATGGTACAGCTACGAGTACGGTAGCCCAGTGTCATGCTATTGCCCAAGCAAATTAGCAGATTTGACAAGTGTAATGTGGGTCATCTAGCTCATTCTCCTAGCTATTGCCCAACCCAACTGACACAAGATAATAGTACAGTGTAGTGGTACAACTTATAGATAAAGTTTGGTGGGTAGTAGCATGGGTCTATCTAGCAGTCAGTGTCGCGATTTTCTCCGCCGCTGGCTACACTGCGTACGTGCTTTAACAGATGCCCGTGCTGCTCTTAGTACTCGTATATAATATACTATTGTACAGTACGCAGCGAATCTGTATTTCCGATACAATGTAGAAACGTAGTTTTGCAGCGTATAGGAGAACGTCCTCTAGATCAACAAACAATGGCACCGCACGCAAAACCATGTAAAGGCTTAGTACCGACCGCCCCCACCTGGAAATCCCACGAGCAGAATACCGTTGTTAGTGGTTTACAGAGGCATTCGATATTATTAACCTAGGCCATGCGATTGTTCGTCGGGTTGTACAGGGTTGCACGCTTTTATTTTTTCTTCTTTAAGCCAGTGGTGGAGTGGGGCATGGAGCGCCCCAAGTGCGGAGCCTCAGAAAAACGAAGTGGCGCCCCTAACATACTACATACCACCTGTCGGAGCCCTCCCCCCCCCCACCTGGGCATGAAATGAGCGGAGAGATAGATTCTTTCGAAAGCATCCATGCTATCGATGACGAGGATCGTATCGATGCCTCGTTAGGGCGTTACCAATACAATAGAAAGGCAGCAACTACAGTAATGTAGGTGTGTTTACGGTTCGCTTGTTTGGGAATTTCGTGTGTATCCTCTGATATGTAACAGCGTTTTCGGTGTTGAAGTTTGAGCCCCCCTCCTCCCTCCACAACGAACAACGCGTTTCGCTCTTCTTAATATTATCTAACGAAGCGCACGCTTTGCTCACACCCACGGTGGTGGTGTACCGTGGTGAAAAGCACATTTCCTTCTCTCCGCATCATCATGTATACATTGTGATGGCGTACGTTTCTTATGGTTTCTTGTGCATGCATGCGCAATACTTCCCACGATATCGTTTCCCTCGACGGTGGAACATTTTATTAATAATGTCTTGAATTAATATTTTATGAACTAATCAAATATCTCTCCCCACACTACGTTTTTTTAACAATTATTTTCCCATCCCAATATTTGCCTCGGACTGTGCTCAGACTTTCGTGGGGTTGACTGCGCTGCTGGCGGCCTTTCCTCCCAGCTTCGTGAATGGGGCCACCATGCCCCTGCTCAGCGGGAGCGTATGCAGGGTCCGGGACTCCCTCGACTTCCTCAGCGTGAGTGCGCCGTTTATTAGTATGAACGTATCCGCATATACTTATTTTTATTGTGGTTCGCATCCGACAATTTTGTTTTTTGCTCATCCCATCCATTATCTTCGCACTTTTTTCTTTCTTCGTCTCCCTCCCTATAGTCGTAACTCAGATCCGGGGTCACTTAGCAGGCAATTCTCCCCCCTCCCCACTACGGTACGCGCCTTAATTTTTATCGCGAGAATAATTCAGCACTTTCTTCCCTCGTCGACTCGCGTCGAATTGTGCTTACCCACGCTATGAAGCGCTCTCGGCAGTTGGTATCTCTACAAATAAAAATCTCCATACCGAGATTCGAACCCCTGACTACAACCTTAGTAGTCTTAGAGGGTAACCATTTGACCACCGGGGCGACCGGCTGACAATATGCACAACTATCATAGTATTATTAATAGTGTCAATCTCAAAAGAAGACATAAATTGAAGACCACAATACAAAAGCGTACCAGATGTAGAACAGTCCTAGGGACGGTCCACAGAAGAACAAACATTGATAAGAGTGCCGTGAACAGTCCCAGGCACAGCCCACAGGAAGAAGAATAAGCAGTGAGTAAGAGTGTATCATGAGCACCCAACAATTCCAATTCTGTGCCTTTTCCGAGTAGTGCACTTATTGTGCGAATTGTTCTGTCTGGGTGCTACACGCACGCGTGAATTTTGGTAAAAAAATAACAAAATACACAACGGCCGTGAGATCTAGGATTTCGTCGAAATTCATCTTTGCAAGCTGTGTGTGATACTCCGATCGCGCGTGTTACGGATTGTGTATGTCCTCATGAACGATATAGGTCGGCGATTCCCCTTAGTACTACTATAGTAGTTAGCACCAGGGTCAACAGCAGTGTGATACGAAGACGTCGGTCTTAATCAAGCTGTGCACGGAAACAGTTGTACCAGGTATAATAATACCAGGTACCACAGCAGTCTATCCGTACGTTGTATTAACAATACCGCTTGTTTACATAATAATTGCCGGTCGCCCCGCCCGGTGGTATAAATAGTGGTTAGCCTCGAATACTACTAAGGTGGGAGTCAGGGGTTCGGGTCTCGGTATGGATATATTTATTTGTAGAGACACCAACTGCCGCCGAGAGCGCTTTATAGCCGAGGGTAAGGACAATTCGACGCGAGTCGACGAGGGAAGAAAGTGCTGAATTATTCTCCCGATAAAAATGGAGGAGCTTACCGTAGTGGGGAGGGGGGAGAAGAGCCTGCTTAGTGGCCCCGGATCTGAGTTACGACCATTAATACTGTTAATACTATTAATACTATTAATACTACTATTAATAGGGAGGGAGGAGGAGAAATAAAAAGTGCGAAGATAGATAATAGATGGGACCAGCCAAAAAAAAAGGAAGCTGCACTACGAAGAGTGTACTGCACCACTGCTGTGTGTTTCTGTTTTGTAGTTTGTGACCACAGAGAGAGCTCGTCTCTCTAGGAGGCATAGACACGGACACTGGTTGTGCTGGATGTAGATGGGTGCAAATATCAGTTTAATGTGAATACCACACACACTCCTGTATGCCTGTATATCAGTACCATACGATCTTAAAACGTCTAAGACGTGCACATCGAATATACAATATATCTTGCGTGTGTCGGCATTTTGTTTTACACATTTAAAAGCACCACCGCACCGGAGGAACTTCAACAATATCGTTGTCACTCCCAGGAAATGATCTACCAGTAAAGAATAGCATCTTGGATCTGGCAGTCTAGCTGCAGCTTCGGAACTCATCATACGTCAGACCTCCGGCCGAGCTTTGCACCTTCATGCAGCCTACCGTGCAGCCTACGTACAGCATAATATACAGTCTGTCACCGCCCATAGCCTTGCGCCTGACCGTCAACCCACCCATTCCCATCTTCATAATTTTAATAAATACATAATTTAAAATACACTACAACAGCTGTGAGATCGAGGATTTCGTCGAACCTCATCTTTGCAAGATGTGCGTGATACTCCGATCGCGCGTGTTACGGGATGTGTATGCCTTCATGAAGGATTATACATCGGCGACTCCCCATAGTACTATTATTACTTAGCATTAGGGTCACCATCGTGATACGAAGACGTCGGTCAATTGTATCATATGATTATAATGGTGATGTTATGTACCAGGTACCAGACATCATTTATGAGCCCTTGGTATATAGCTGGTACAGTACATGTAACAAAAAAACATGCTAAACCAGCGTCCCCACAGAAGAAAAAAAACAATCACAAAATGATGTGCATGAATACCAGCGGCATGTACCACGTAGATAGTACCACCACCAGTAAACTAGCGCTCACGCCACTTTTTTCGACACAACGGTTGATGCACACTGTGTACGAGACTAAAAGGACTAGCCCAAAAACATTGGTTGATTGGGTTATGGGGATAGGGTCAAGAGTTAGTATTAATAGTGGGATTCGTATCGTACACAGCCCCCAGCTGCGGTGATACACATTATTAGAAGACATTTCCAACCATTTTGCCCCATGGCACGTCGCGGCACGTTTTTCGGCCTTTATTTCGAATGGGTTAGGGTCACGGTTAGGGTTTGGGTTAGGGTTGGTCAACCATGGCTACGCCAAAAAACATGCGGGACACCCCCCAGCTGTGACACTCAACCATAGTGTCGAATATTTGGTAACGTGCGTGCCATGGAATAGTGGTGCCTGGTACAGCAGTATGTAGCCCATTTTAAGCCCTTGTAGGGACCCCGCGATAAGGGAAAACGGCATATAAGGGACCTCAAATTCCTGCGCACCGCCTCTTCCCACTTTATGGGGCCTCGTCCCTTACGGTGAACGCAACACTCAATAAGGGACCCCAGCGCGCTTTAATTTATTAATTTTTATTTATATGTTCATTTTTGTTTTTGCTCATCCCGTCTATTATCTTCGCACTTTTACTTTCTCCTTCTCCCTCCCTAGTGATACACATTATTAGACATTTCCAACCATTTTTCCCCATGGCACGTCGCGGCACGTTTTTACTGCGTTTTTCGGCCTTTATTTCGTATGCGTTAGGGTTAGGGTTAGGGTTACCCCTCTCCCTAGTCGTAACTCAGATCCGGGGTCACTTAGCAGGCTCTTCTTCCCCCTCCCCACTACGGTACGCACCTTAATTTTTATCGCGAGAAGAATTCAGCACTTTCTTCCCTCGTGGACTCTCATCGAATTGTGCTTACCCACGCTATAAAGCGCTCTCGGCAGTTGGTGTCTCAGAAAAAGAAATCTTCATACCGAGATTCGAACCCATGACTCCAACCTTAGTAGTGTTCGTGGTTATTTAACCACTTGACCATCGGGGCGACCGGCTCGCGATTGGTATTGCCTAACAAAATAACCTCACTGTAATTACGCTGTGTATCTCTGTCTCGTAGTTTTTTACCGCAGAGCTTGTCTCTCAAGAATGAGGCATCGGCACGGACACTGGTTGTGCTGGATGTAGACGGGTGGAAAGGACCGTTTAATGTGAAGAACACACACTCAACATACCAAGGTCGATTTTTCATCAAGCACAGTTACACGTACAATATGACATGACAGAAAACTATTATACGAAATGTACCGGTTGTTTAGAAGTTTTTTCAGGGTGACGTTTGTTCTTACGGTGCGATGAGGGCAAACCATTATTTTTCGTGCGGATCGGCGCCAAAGCCGCCGATTTCAGCCCCGACACCCGCGCACGATGCGCGTGCATGAACAACGGGGTGAGGGTTACAGGTAGTATATATTTCGGTCGGGGAGCGGGAGTACCAAGCAAAAATTAGACAAAATGACGACCAACCGTATTTTTTCGACCAAAACAACGGCCCTCCTTTGCCGTGTGTCTCGCGTATCGATTCCTTCTCTCTTCATACCCCATGTCTGCGAATAGCATTATGTGTGTATCGCTATACGCCTGCGATCGGATCGCCTTGCTATCCGTTACTTTTTGGTGGTCCTATACCCGCCTCCTCGCCCCTCCAAACCATCGGCAGGTGCATAATACACCCTACCTGGTACGACACTAGTTCTGCACCACTACGTGGGATCAGGTCCGGGTGGGACTAGGCCTGGGTGGGATCAGATCCGGGTGCTAGAGGTCCAGCACGGAGCTACAGCACGGAGCTGACAGCACGCCCTAGCCCGAGAAATGGAATTATGTCTCCGTTTCGTCTGCGGACCACAGCTGGCATACTACAAGAGAGAACAACCCACTCACTATCTAGGAAGATCCACTATCAATATGCAACTGCACTAGTTGTTCGTGCACAGGTTTCCTGTTTTATGGGTTTACCTTCGTTTTGTTCTATTCTGCTTTCTGGGAATCTTTACGTAATGTCTATGAGTGATCGATGTTGAAGCTCATGCTGCATGCATGCACGTTGTTGTCAGATGTACAGTCAGTAACTACATATATATGCGACACCCTGCTGTGCGCGTATTGTGTGCGTGTGTGATGCGCGCGCATCCGACGTCGCGCGATCTGGCGGGGTCGTGAGGGGCAGTTGCACGTCTCGGACAGATCAGATCCCTGTTAATGATATATGTGTCTCACGGCAGATAGATTCCGGATCTATATGATTTGCACCACCATGTTGCCGGATGAGAGTCGGACGACCTAGCTCATGTTTCCTGGGTTGGATCTGTATGGCACAGATCTTGCACAGCATAGCATAATGACAGATATATTATAGGATCTAGATGATCTAGATCGTGATCTGTCGGATGTTGTGTGGAGCACTGCATGGCTTCTCATTGGTTGAAAGCAGTCAAGAAGCAGTTGAAAGCCCAACAGAATACAGAATATGAAATGTGTGTGTGTGTAAAGCAGTTGAAAGGCCAACAGAATACAGATGTTACACACCATGTATCTGCGGAACTATCGGATAGAAACGAGTACGACGTGTTTTCGGCCATATCGGAGTGCTCGTGGCGTGTGTTTTTCACGTTGCACCCGAATTGTGTTTCTGTGTTGTCTTCAAAATAAATCCGTTCTTTGGTTTTTCTACCCAACGACATACCCTGGTAACTATTAATACAACGCCTATTAACAGCAGTGTCCATCCTGATTCTTCATCCTAGCGAGATACAAATTCTGTGGTCAGAGACTACTGTGAAACAGAGAAACCAAAGTAATCGAGGAAAACAATTGAAATGTCAGCGTACCGGGTACAAATAACATAGCAAAAACCAGGCCAAGGAATGTTTACGGCCAATCAGAGTGCTCGTGGCGTGTGTTTTTTACGTTGTACCCGACTTATATGGTACCTGGTACCTGCTTTTGGCTCCGAAATGACCCAAGGCATCGTTCCTACCAGGTACCGGGTACCTGGTATGTCTTATGTTTGGCCGCTGCCTTACCATACACTTGGTAGAAAAAAGCACCGCACGGCGATTCAACGGTCAACCCTTGTTTTTTCAAGTTTTTTCCTTGCAGTTTGCGCGCGCGTTTTTCATTATTTGTGATGAACATTTTTCTCTGTCTACGAGTATTTCTATTAGAATACTGGTATTAATAGTAGTTTGTGACCACGACCACAGAAAAAAAAACTCGCGCGCTCTCTATATAGGACATAGGACGAAGAATCACTCAATCAGTACTCGCGCATAAGGACACCAGACACCGCTGCTGCTGTGCTGGCGTGCTGGCTGCGCCGACTGTCTGGATGATAGTAAAAGAAACGACAAAAATGTAGAAACAACACAACCAAAACGTTCATGAAAAAAACATGAGCAACTTTCAACTCTACTATTATATTAATAGTACAGGAGTAGAATCAAGATGAAGATACAATCAGCAAATTTCATGTCTAGAATCAAGACAAAAGATGACATCAGTAGTTTTCATGTCTAGAATCAAGACAAAGATAACATCAGCAGTTTTCAACTCTAGAATCAAGATAATAAAGATTCGCCTACACACAAAAAAACAAACAGCATGTAGTCGTATGATAGGCATACAGCTCGCACTGACCTCTAGCACGCAGACCCACGACGGGGACGCTGGAGATAGCTCCCTTCAGGCGAAACATGGCCCGTTCGTAAGAGGGTCACTGTAAGAAACCACGGCGTGGTGTTCCTCGCTGCTGCTGCTGTCGTAGAGGGCGGCCGGCTCGAGCTTTGGTGTCCTTCGGCGAACCTCGATTTGGTCGTTGTAGCGATGTGGTCGATGAGCTGTTGCAACCTGAGGAGACGCTGTGCTCGGTGTTGTTGGATGATCGCCGCGCCTGCTTGAGGTAGGTCACACACACGGAAAGAGAGGAGAACGACTTGGGGGGGCAAGGCAACTCAAGAAGGAAGGCCGGCAGAGGCCTTGGAGCAGGTCTTCTCCTGCTCTTTGCTTCTGATGTCTCTCTACTGTGTCCTGTGCTGCGAGCTGCGAGATTGTTCTGAAAAGGGTTTCAAACATATGCGTAGGCGGGAACCTACAGGGAAATAAACTAAACATTTAAAATTTTGAAATTTTGTATTCGTTGCAACACTTACTGATCAATTTCCAACTTGCACGTTGGCTCGGACCCAACCCGACCCCAGGCCCTACCTCTAGTAACCACAACCCCAACCCTATGGAGGCCTCCGGGCTCGAGGTTGGCAGGGGCGGTCGCCGGACTCCGGCGCGTGTTTCGGTGACGCTTTTCAATAAATAAACGGGCGACCGAAAGGCCAGCCTTGGCAAATCAGACAATGGTGTTGCACGAGTAAATTTATTTGGAGGTTGTTGTGGGCTTAGATTGACGCCTACACATACTGATTGAAAACCCTGTTTACCTGCTGGTAGAACAAACACGGCAGCGGTGCTCTCCCTCCCTAGCAGAGACACCGACACCGAGACACAGAAGCCAACAGCAGAGACTTCCTCCCAAGACTTCTACCTTTTCCTGCCCGCCTTGCCCCCGTGAGGCGCCCTCCCCCTTCCGCGCGTGTGGCCCACCTACAGGCGGCGCACGTTCAAGTCTACCACACGCACGCAGCGTCCAGCACTTCTTCACTCCGAAGTCCGTAACAACACCAACGTTCAAGATCCTGTAACAGACAGCGAGGTTCGCCGACACCACAGCTTGAGCCGGCAGCTGACGACAGCAGCGGCAGCGAGTGGCACCACGCCATGCGTGCTTGCAGCGATTTCAAGATAGGCATGCATCGCTCCGACGGTGCTGTGTCCTGCGTCCCCGTGGATCTGCCTGCTGGTGGCGGTGAGTTGTGCGACTTGCCTGCGTGATACACGTTGGGTTGGGTGTGTTTTTTTGTTATCTTGAGTTTAGAACTGAAAATTGGTGATGGAGTCTCATGTATGGTTGTTTCGGACTTGGTGTTCATCGTTTATCTTGATTCTAGAGTTGAAAATTGGTGATGTCGATGATTTGGTTGTTTTGTGTTTTGGGTGTACAATTTAGCGTGATTTCAACCCATCGACAACCCGCACCGCAGCCAGCACAGCCAGACAGCAGTGTAGTGTCCGTATGTCCGAGTACTGGTTGATTGATTGATTACTCGTCCTAAATAGAGGCGACTTGTTTCTGTGGTCGTGGCGTGTGGTCACAAACTACGACACAGACAAATGACAAAAAAAGTATTCATCGCATGCGGGTACGACCGCAAAGTGGGGAAAAAAAAACCCAGAAAAAAAAGCATAAAACAATACACTTTTGTTCTCGCATGCTCTTTCCAACCCAAGTGGGTCGTGAGGAACGTTCGTTGGTTTCATATGTTTTCCAAACCCAACCAAAACTTGGTATCTCGCAAACACCCTACGACGTATTTCTATTCAAACTTTTTGGGGCACATCATTGATGCCGACCAAAAAAGCATCTAGGAAGAGCGTGCTACATGTCAGAGTACAAGTACCGACATCCTGCGCGTGTCTTACAGCTCTTCGCATCCCAGTTCGGGCACATTCCTTACACCACAGCAACTTCTTCGTCTTGCAGATATAGATGCTTTGATCGTTACATATTTTCGACGTTTTCCCTCTGAAGCCCTATTTTTTACGGAGGACCATGGTAATCAGGACCTACGATACATACAAAAACCTATATATTCTCCTATTTTTACTAACTATATTTGGTCCTAATTACTATGTACCCCCGTAAAATAGATGTTTTTTTTGTCTGCATCAATAGTAAGTTAGTACGTGGGGCAGCGGCCAAAAACAGGTATACCTTGTAATTTTGGAGCCAAAAACAGGTATCAGGTATATACGTACCAGGTATAAATTGTCATTCTGGAGCCAAAAACAATGTAGTGTACGCTCTGGGTACAAGCAAGAAGTACACGCCACGAGCACTCCGATTGGCCGAAAACACATCGCACCTGTTTCTGTCCGATAATCCCCCAGGCACACACATCTAAATTACTCTACGATTCTGTTCGACTTTCAACTGTTTTTGGACTGTTTTCTACCAATCATAAGCCATATACATACTGTTCCCTCTCACTAACGCCGCCAGAGAGCGCGATGACCCTCGATGGCCCATACGTGAGAGGCGCGCGCTACGCACGTCACACACACACGTACATGCTACGCATAGCAGAGTGTAGAGTTGCGCAGCTGCCGATGGGAAGGGTGGACTAGGAGGCAGGTTTAGGACCACCTGGAGATAGTTACGAGCGAATGCGAGATCATTTTCTTCCCTCAGCGGCAAAACCTATGGGAACCCTTTCAAAGCCAGTGAAGCCGGATCACCGTCCGCCGCCGCCGACCGAAAACCAACGCACACATGTTGACGACAGTTACAAATGGCGTGCTGCGCGAGTACCCAGCGACAGCTATATTTATCTTTCGGTGGTCCTAAACTTGCTTCCTTGTCCCAACCAAATATCAGATAGCAAAGGGATCCAATCGTAGACGAAGAACGGTACACATACGATACGCAGACAGCGGTGCTTAGAGAGAAGGTGCCGATACGGAAAGAGAGAGATACGGCGTGGAGGACTACTGTTGTCTGTGGTGTTTTTTCTGGTCGAAAAAATACAGGGATGCGTGTAACCGGTCCCGGTTCGCGAGCGGCTCGCAGATCCATACGAGGGTTCTCGAAAAAAATGCGGTTCTTGTAACAGGTTTAGTAACAGCCCTTAGATAGACATGCCTCTATATATATGTTGGAAACCTGCCCTGGGTGCGTATTCTTCCAAGCGGATGAGAGCGATCCATCCCCTACCTCCATTTTATGCGCAGTAGTGGTTCTTAAGTGCAGTTCTCACATTTGCTCATATTGCGGTATTACCTGTAGGTTCCCACTCAAACTTGCGCTAACTAACACGCATCGCTGAAGAAAAAAAACGTTTGGTTGTCACTTTTGTTTGTGTTTTTGCTTGGTACTCTCCAACCGAACCCTAACCCTAGTTCTAGTAGCCCCGACCGACGCCCCGATCATCTTGCACGCGCGTCATTGCGCGCGGTTGTCGGGGCGGACATCGGTGGATTTGGCGCCGAAGCCGCATGAAACAAGTTTGATTTAGGTTTTTTGTCGCTGCTGACTGCCGTGTGTTTTTCGCTTGTACCCAGACTGTACTCGTACCTTTTTTTGGCTTCCAAGTGACCAGGCATGCCTGTTTTTTGTCCTCTGCCCAAAAAACAAAAGTAGCCGTTAAGAAACGCCCGTGAAAATGCACGACTCGGTGATACTGCAGCAGCAGCAGCAGCAGTAGAAGTTGCCGACGCGTGCTCACCCACAACTTTGATAGACGGCTATCTACAATACGTACTACTGCTGAACTTTGTTATTTCTTTCCATCACATTCAAGTGAAAATAAAGATGTTCAAAGATGTTGTTTTCTTATTTCATCCTGTGATCACAACGCTCCGGTTGGTCTTACATTCTGACCTCTGAGGGTGTTGTGTGACGTTTTCCATTTTTCAGGGGTGTCCTTGTCCCATCTGCCTGGTAATATTTTTTGCATTTTTTTAATCCAGTTCGCTCCCTTGTCGTTGCTCAGGTCCGGGGCCACGTAGCAGGCACTCCTCCTTCCCCCCCCCACTACGGTGCATCCTTCGTTTATATCACGGGAAGGGTTCACTATTTTTCTTCTCTCGTCGACTCGCGTCAAATTGTGCATAGACACGTTATTAATACTCGTAGGCACTTTCTGCATTCTGGAATAGTGGTTACCACACGCATGTGACGCGTGCTCCGATAGAGGTACCACTTCTTGGCGTTTTTGTTTCTGAATAACGGGGCTCCTTAACCCAAAACCGTCGAAATGTATCACTGTTGTTTTGCAATCTGGATTGTTTTGTATACCTAGGTCTATGGGTTTGATCATCGGCTTGCACTTTTAGTGTACACAAAATCAGTTTGTGGGTGAAGTATGAAGCTCCTCAAAAGAAGAAATGCAGAAAAAAGCTGGTGCTGAACCTCTATCGTCGCATGTGTCATGTACCAGGTGTATATATGCGCGGACCGCTTCCATTTAGGGCTGTGAGAAGACTGACTTAAAAGTCTCCAACTAGTTGTGACATGTCTGAGTATTACAGTCAGTTGCATCCGGCATTTTGGCGTAGTTCCAGGCCTTTGCATCTGACAGGCGCGGTTTTGGCTCGACATGCGTTTTTATTGGTAAAGATTACCAGGGTAGTCAGTTTTGTTAGTCTACTTCGCCGTCCAACTGTAACATCTGGCCGTGAAAGTCCGGCCAACTCACAGCCCCACCTCCATTCATATAGTACTTTCTGTGTGGCATAACTTGTTCGCGACGTCTGGCATAACCCGGGCTGCTGACGCCTGCTCGCGCGCCGCCTCATTGACAATTCAAATGGTATATCAAATGGTATATCAAATGGTGTATCAAATGGTACTAATAGTACGATAGAGGTGCACCCTTAATCAAATGGCATCGATAGAATAGCCTTCAATTGACGGGCACGTTAGCATTACTTACCCCTCTGGAATTGAATCCACGTGCGTATTTGGGGACAAATTGCTTCAAATTTAAGGTTTTGGGATAGCTTACTTAAAAATAGTGTGGGGTACATGTGTATAGTACACTAATAGTGTGGTAGTGGTAAGTGCTCCGATAGAGGTACCACTTCTTGTCGTTTTTGTTTCTGAATAACGGGGCTCCTTAACCCAGAATAGTCGAAATGTATCACTGTTATTTTGCAATATTATTATTTCTGTATACCTAGGTCTATGGGTTTGATCATCGGCTTGCACTTTTAGCGTACACAAAATCAGTTTGTGGGTGAAGTACAGAGCTTCTCAAGTGAGGAAGGACCCTCAGAAAAAAACTGGTGCTGAACCTCTATCGTCGCATGTGTCGCCTTATATGGAAGGTCGCCTTGTATGGAAGGTCGCCTTATATGGAAGGTCGAACGCGCACGGCGACAACATGCTTTTGTAAATGACCGATCAACGGGGATCAAAGGAGCACTCGCATAAAACAGAGCACGTTTCATGATCAACTTGCTATTAATGGGCGAGATAGACCGCTACTACGCGCAAAACGAAAACAGGCTGACCAAAAAGGAAAGGACAGAGAAAAGCAAGATGGTTTTTAGCGTTCACCTGCAGCACGTACAGGGGGGGGGGGTAAAGCAAACTTATGCAAGCATGCCCTTGTCAGGAGCGGCATGCTACAGCAGTAGGCATGGCGAGGAAGCCTACTACTCGAATCAATCGAATGCCAAGTGCTCGCAGACCTGAAGCGGGTAGGCAGGCCTGCGACATATCTCACGCCAACTCTAATATAAAGAAGCTCTTGCGCGGGTCATATATTACTCGTGGGTACGACTTTCTGTACGATGGCCATATTGCCACACCCAAAGAAAGGAAAGGAGAAAATACATACATCGAACAGCTACCACCATAAGGGCGTGACTGCTAGCTTAGAGTCGACACGTCAATCACAGGATCGAGGCCAGCAAGGACTCCTAAAACCTCGCTACACGGAGGAGGCAACGTTGATGATGGTTGTCGCGGGTGTTTTTCATTTGGTGCCAGACAAGTGCTGCGATAGAGGTAGCGCTTTTTTTGACAATTTTGTTTCTGAATGACGGGGCTCCTTAACCCAAAATCGTCGGAATGTCATGATTCTTGTTTTGCGAAATGATTTTTTTTGTAAACCTAGGCCATACCAGGTACCAGGTAGGTTTGTTGATCGGGTTGCACTTTCAGTTTAGCCACTAAACAGTCTTTGGGGTGAGGTATAGAGCTCTTGAATTGAGGACCCTCACAAAAAAAAAATCGTGCGCCTCTACCGTAGCATGCGATGCGTGCAAAAAAAAAAAAAAAATCTAAACTGAACACAAAAAAAAAATATGCAAAAACAATGTTCCGAAACACAAGTATTACAAGTCAAATGAGGTTACTCGCCTCGAGAGAGATGGCACACCTGGGAGAACCGAAGGAGGTGTAACGCGAGAGCCCAAGGTAGACACGTGCTGCCGACGCCGTCGTGTGTAGTGAAGTGTCCCAGTGGGGACGCAGGGTAATCGGTGTTGGGAAGCGTTCCCCTCATGGTTCATGGTGTCTCATTCATCTCTCTGTTGGCTTGCTGCTTCGACGGAAGGCAGACCATATACTGCAGTAGTACTCTAAAGAACCGCAGTATAGAACAGCAAGAGGAGGGCGACGGGGCTCCCCTGAGGAGCATGAGTGTCGCCTATATTCTCGCTCTCCCTTGGTAGCCCGTGACGTGACATACTCTATAAACCCACCAGACAACTATCCGTGACATCTACTGTGACCTGGTTTCACTCCAACCATGACATGGTGTCACACCAAGTCTATATTCTATCCATCTACAGTACGTAGAGCGCTCTATAACACAGTTCTACCCTATCTTCAGTATATCAACTCCCGAATTTCTTATTTTCCTGTAAACTTCAGCCTGGGGTTCTTAGTAGGGTGTTTGCGATTTCCAAACTCTATTGGGTTGGTTAAAATGTAAAAATAGTATTGAAACCGACGAATTCAATAGCCCAAGGCCAACCAACCCACGAAAAAAATAGGGTGACAAATTAAAAAAATGGTGGAGAAAAAAAAAAAAACTGACTTTTTGTTGTTTTTTTTGTGGGTTGGGTTGGCCATGGATTGTGATTTCGACGGTTTCAATACTATTACTATATGTTTTCTACCCAACTCCTACCCAACCAAAAGTTGGTACATCGCAACCGCGCTAGTGATGCTCGTTTTCGTATTTCGGGGGACCATAGTAATCAGGACCAAATTTGGTTAGTAAAAACAGTGGAATATATTGGTTTTTGTGTGTTTCTTAGGTCCTGATTACTATGGTCCTCCGTAATAGTACGTGTCCTGAAATGGCAGTACTCGTCGTTTTTTTTTTGTTGTCATGTTTTTGCTTCAATTTCCCGAAGGGGTTATGGTACATGACAAGAAACAAGAAAACTGGTCCAGGCAGGATTTCTTTTTTGAGAATGGGTGTGTTCGATACTAACTTCAGTATAACGACTCCCGAATTTCTTGTTTTTCCAGTGAACTCCAGCCTGCTTTCTTAAGTGTTCGTTTTTTCTTCGTGCTCGTTTTCTTGCTGTACGAACTTCAGTATAACGACTCCCGAATTTCTTGTTTTTCCTGTGAACTTCAGCCTGGCTTTCTTAAGTGTTCGCTTTTTCTTCGTGCTCGTTTTCTTGCTGTACTAACTTCAGTATAACGACCCCCGAATTTCTTGTTTTTCCTGTGAACTTCAGCCTGGCTTTCTTACGTGTTCGTGTTTTCTTCGTGCTCGTTTTCTTGCTGTACTAACTTCAGTATAACGACTCCCGAAATTCTTATTTTCCTGTACATCTCAGCCTGGGTTTCTTAGTGATCGTTTTCTTAGTACGTGTCCTGTGCTGCACTGCACTATAATAGTCGTTTTTTTTATATTTTTGTCGTCGTCGTTATCCTCGGAAGCCACGAAGGGGTTATACATGAATTTATTTATTTATATATTTTTATCTCACATTTTATTTTCCAGTTTCTGGACTATTAATAGCACTATTAATAGCACTATTAATAGCCGTGCTCACAGGTGTCGTCCCTCCTTCCCCCCGGTACGTGCCTTCATTTTTATCGCGCAGAGAGTTCAGCATTCCCAACGCTCGTCAATTTTCATCCAATTTTGCTATCTCACCGGCACTATAGAAAGCAGTGGCACTATTCCACCGGCACTATTGGGAGCAGTGACACTATTCCACCGACACTATCGGGAGCAGTGGCACTATTCCACCGGCACTATTGGGAGCAGTGGCACTGTACTTCTGCGCGCAATCATATTTCCTGTTGACTGTTATGATAAACATTGGCCAAAGCTGTTTTGTTTCGCTCTCTTGAGCCCCCCAAGGGGTTAACATAATCTCCCTCTACCCTGCATGGCAATCTCGTCCCCCTCCCCTTCGACCTCCGTCTCGAAAGGGATGTGTGGTCAATAATGGTCAAATGACGAAGGCAAGCAACAAATGAGCACCCCCCCCCCCCCCGGCACCCGG